>MU186916.1:0-21804 GCA_016904865.1 Pissodes strobi
ATTTTATGATATTTTTTGTATTTTGCAGGTTTTTTGATGAAAAACATTAATTTATTCTAGTCCCGATCAGCAGTTGCGCCACCATCTGTCATTTTTGTCTTTATTGGTAGAAATAAGAAATCTCATTCAAAGCGGTGTCGAAATTTTTGCTAGTGGGCCTTGACATTGAACAATTTTGTTAATATTATAGCAACCAGTCAACAAAAGTAGTGGCGAAAAGAGGCTCTTTTACGTGTCGAAATGGAATCATTTTGAACGCAAAATAGAAAAAAATAGTATATTGTGCAACAAGTGTTAAAAATAATATTTTTTATTATTGTGTGATTTATGTCACTCGCCTACGGCTCGTGCCATCAAACTTCACACTCGTGTGAAAAGTGATTTTCACACGCGTTACATACTAGACTTTTTCTAAGAGTGCAAATAATACTGATATATAATATTTATTATGATATAATATATCAAGCATCTTGTCTTTAAATTAAAATTGATAGTTTACAAAGACCATACAAACACTTCTACAGCAATTTGTGTAACTAGTTGATGAGTAAGTATTAAGATGTCAGGGCTGGGACAACGCCCTACCCGAGGCGTCTTTTTAGGGTTTCGCCCTTAATTTTTGGAGTTATTATTTTCATATCTTTGGAAAAAGGCGCCCTTCACCGGCTGTCTCCTCTTATGGCTTTGTCTTCCCTCTGGGGACCCATTTTTTTACATATTCGAGAAAGGGAGCATCCGGGGGTGAAGCCCTGAAATGGGGCCTCATGGTACGGGGCCCATTTTTCATACATTTTAAAATTAGGCCCTCTGGGGGCGAGGCTTTTGAATGAGGCATCCGGGGGCGAAGCCCTAAAATTAGGCCCCAAGCCTTAAAAGGGGACCCCTGGTATGAGAGTTCCATTTTCTACAGTTTTGCAAAAAGGGGCTTCTGGGGGGGGGGGAGTGTAGCCACAAAATTGGGCCCCCTTTTTTAGAGATCTGGGAATGGGACCTCTGAGGGCGAAGCTCTAAAACGGAGACGAAGCCCTTTATCTATATACCCGAATAAGCCGTGTGCAAAGTATACTTTTCACACGATGTTTGAAATGTCCAGTTTTCAAGAGCAGTTAGTGCGTTTTTGTTTATTTTCAGGGCAGTCGTAGAAAAAAACATATACGTAACCCAGAAGGAAAGAGCCATTAAGGGAAAGTCATTACACATATTATAATAATTATAAAATATGGCGTCATAATCAAATTCTAGAAACCAAATTATTACGCTTAGAAATTATAATTGTGACATTAGCAGATTTTTATAAAAGAAGAAAAAATCCATAAACTTATATGAAGACCAATATTTTCTTACCTTGAGAAATGATAAAATGTTTCATTCGAATTGTAATATTTGTTTTTACAACCTGCAGCAGCGCAAATGCTACCCGTTTTCTTCTTTTGAACGTTTTCCATCGTTTACTATAAGGAATAAGGAACAAATGTTTACTACGATTCAAAAATTCACTTATCAGACTAAAGAACAAACCGCACACAAGACGAATTACGGACAAGCACAAACTTCGCGCAGGCCCCGCTTCGATACGACACTGATCGTTTTCGGATGAGATACGCTACCGAACTGTGTTGAAGGTCACAGGCAGCTGAAGCGTGTGACGTGGCGAGTTAAATTACTGGTTTGTGTATTTACCGTGGTTATACCATAAAATGACTTTCCACTTGTAGATGACCATCCATCAATGGTAAATGAAATATTTGATATATTTTCTTGCAGGGCCTTGAGTAGCGTTTTGTTGTTTTCAAAAAAATTAAATGGTAGATATTTGATAGATATCCATTTCACATATTTCTCAAAATATTCTGGAATATTCGGGGTTGGAGTCTGTAATAAAAAAAATTAAAAGTGGTAGGTAATTATTATCAGTGGTATAAAAAATAGATAATTTTTTAAAAGGATTTTTCTATTAATGTAAAAAATTAAAATAACTTTTAAATTAAGTATAACTTTTTTGTTTCTTAAGTTTTTCTCATTTCGGCTTGGCTTTTTTTAAGTTTTTTATATGGTGCTTATGAAACATAGTTAAAAAATATTTATATGTATGTTTATAAATTTTTCCAGGATATTAAATGGAATTGTTTTTCTATCCAAGGTCAAATTTTAACGTCATTTTAACTTCCTAAACTTCAACTGTGAGAGACTTTGCGTATGCAGGGTGTTTTTAAATAACTCTCCGATATTTCAAAGGGTATTCCTTAAGTATTTTGTATTTTGAGGTAATAAGTTAATATAAACGTGTGCTCTAAAATGCTTCGTTTTCGAGATACAGGGTGTTAATGTTATTCTTATGAGATGATATTATTTGTCACATGGATCAATTATTTCAAATTTTAAATCCACATACCTCGGAAACGGTTGCTCGCATAAGTAGAAAGTAGTAAATGATTGACAAATTCATTTTTTTACCAAGAATGTAATACAAGGTCGAACAAAAAAGTTATGAAAAAGTGAAAAAAGATCGTAAGGGGCGCGCCCCCTACAAATAAGAACTGAATTAAGATCAAAATATCTATGAATAAAGTCAAATTACAAAATAGTTGTAGGTAAAGTGCGTTTCACGATAAATGGTTGTAACTTCAGCGGCTTCGTGTCCCATGTGTTATTAATAAGCATATGTAGCTTGTCATATGTCGCACAGTCGTCTTTGTGTGGCATTTTGATCTTAATTCCTAATTTGCGAAATTCTGTCTCATATATCTTTTGGGACACTGATATTATCTCTCAGGGTCGCCAAAGTTTGTATTCATCATAACGCTTTTTAAAACATAATAGCTTGGCAAATATTTTCTACTGGGGTCCGGGTATAATGGCTTTCATAAGTTGGAATTAAACCAATATGTCTGCTTATCATTTCCATGTCATCCTTAGGTGTCTTATTTGGCGGAGCTGATTTTCCACGCCCATCAGCTCTAACTCTTCCGGAGGTAGTTTCCCCTGTTTTATTGATTACCGTTGTTACGAATCTGTTGGTTAAATCCAAAGTTAACATAAAACGACGTTTACTTATGGGTATTTTGACTCCATCTGCACAAATTGAAAAGTTAGTTATAATTCTTATGCTTTTTTCCTTCAATTTTCTTTCTTGTAGTCTGCTTGTCTCCACTTGATATCAAGCCAGCGAACCTAGGACAGTTTTTTTTTCGAATGACAATTTTCCGAATGACAGTTCTTCGAAGGACAGTTTTTCTAATGGGCAATTATTCGAATGGATAATTATTCAAACGGATAGTTTTTCGAAAAGACAATTATTCGAAAGGACCGTTTTTCGAAAATATTAAATTATTAGAGAAAACATAAAGATAATTTTAACGCAATTTATTAAAAATGTTTATTAAACATATTATTTGCATATAATGGATTATAAAAATATAAAAATACTTATATATAAAATACTTAGATGACTAAACTATCTATATTAATATGAAATATTGACATTTACAAAAATAAAAAACTTAATTATCTAAAGTTAAATTATAAGCAATACGATTTAAATATTCTACCAGGTCTTCTGTAATTGCTCGCGACTTACATTTCTTCGATAAAAAAAAACTCGCATAATATAAATGTTAATAGATATTATTAGGGCTTTGCATGGCGCTTCGCTCGCTACGGGGGCTCAATCGACAATAACTAACTAGGTGCTAACCAAAACTAACCCAAGGCTAACCCAAAATTAGGAAAAAAGTAAATTAATAAAAAACAATAAAAAAAACATCTGTCGCGACCGACGGGAATCGAACTCGCAGCGCCGGAATGACAGGCAAGAAAGCTACCTTCTACACCCCCGAGGCGTTGCAGAAATTTTGCTAAAACGGTAAAAGGGACTCACCCAAACTAAGTTAAAGATTCAAAAAATGGTCCATTAAATTGTCGAGGCGGAGAATTGTCTTTTCGAAGAAGTGTCCATGCGAAGAAATGTCGATCGAAAAACTGTCGATCGAATAATTGTCATTCGAAAAACCATCCGGCTTCACAAGCCAGCAATGTAGGACACTCGTTTTTCGTACTGGCCTATCTCCTAAAACTCTTTAAAAATATTTCCTCTTTTCGTATTATCTATCCTATCTTTGCATTTCAATCTACATGTAGGTAAATCATTAAACTTCTTTGCTTTGATTTTTAAACCAGTTTTGATTAAATATTCCTCTCCTCTATTCCTAAGTTTCTTCTAGTGTTTCGGACATTTCTTGTTTCTCCTTTAATTGGATTCCTTCCCCTCTTCTTTAGTTCAACATCTACATTTTAATTTTTTTTATTCCCTGTCTGTTCCGCTGTAATATGAAATTTCAACTGCTTCTTTGGCCTTTGATTATCTGAATTACTTACTTCCATCCTCGCTTATCATCCCTGCCACATAATCTTTATCTTTATCTTTTAGTCATCAATTGGTTCATCCACATCTGATATATTATTTTCGTTATCACAAGGTTTTTCAAGTGATTCGTTATCGCTTAAGTTGCCTGCAATTGCTACGTTTCCAGGAATAGTATCCAAATCATTTCCTCGCTGTTTCAAATCTTTATTGTCAAATCCGTCAAGTTTTCCAAAGTGGGGAGCTAGCTGCACAGGATTACCAGCAGTAAAACTCATATTATTATCCAGATCTGAAAAAAAAAACACGGCAACAATAAATTTGAACTACGGGTGAGACCGATTAAAGTAAATGTAACTGGATGATGAGCTCTTAACAAAACGAATTGGAAGTTGCTTTTTATTATTTGTAATTTTAAACTTTTAACAATAAAATTGTATGTACCTGCCGAGGTACATACAGGAACAGGTATATAACAGGAAATTTTCTAGTATAGAGTATGGCACACGCTTTATCGAATGAAAAAAAAAAAACTATTAAATTACTAACCGCGTTTAGGTGAAATGTAACCGATAACGCTTGATGCTTCATCTATGTAACTTAAGGAGCTTTCCTTGATCTTAATTTCCTTATTGGGATGATTTTCTTGCTCTATCAAATATATTATGTCTTCATTATCAGAAATATTTTGATCTACTGCTATATTTGGACAATGACGTACATCATCAGTAATAGTATCTCTCATATTGTTATCTAATTCAAAAAAAATATATTACCGTGAAGAAGAATATGTGCATATAAGTGCTAATAAAGCTAGCATGCATATATTAATAACGTACTAAAATGTGGCTGATGGTGCTTAATGTTTAATTTTTTTAATGGAGATATCTTTTGCTTCTCAGCATTTTTCATAATCCTTTGTGTTCTCGAAATCATTTTACTATATTTTCACATCTCACAACACCCAAAAAATAGGTAATTATTTTCCAAATGTCCCTCTATAATAACTTTTTACTCAATGCAACTTTGAACGAGTTAACATCGCAAGCGTCAACAAGAGACTGTCGAAACCGGTCGAATCTTTTGCGAACTTGGATAAGTAAACTAATAAATTAAACAGACCTAAGGGATTTAAAGCGAAAAAGGGTATATGTTTACTTATACCGTTTAAGCCTTTTTTTCGCATTATCAATATGTATTAGTAGGGGAAAGGGCGGCACCTTTCAACACTTTTTCATTTCAATTTTTTTTTCTCTCAAAATAATAGATAGTAAAAAGGCGATTTACAGACATGATAATACTGTTATATTTTGTTTGTCAAGTGATTATAGGATTTTTTTATAAAATCTATTCTTTATGGATTATATAGAATTATCAATATTTTTGGACAGATTGTTGAATGATGCCCCACTGAGGGGCACAATTCAACACAACTTTTTAGAGAAATAAAGTAATTTATTCTTACAGAAAATTGTCTTAGAATATAAGTAACTTAAAATGCATTGAATATTTATCGAAAATTAAACGAAGACAAGGACAATTTAAACGAAATTAAGGACTGTGTTCTTTCTGTGCCCGTTAACTGCGAAGGCGGTGGCAATTTGCCGACAGCTCCAATTTCTACAGTAAAAATATCATCAGTTTCAGGAAAATAAAATTTTAAACCTTTCTCTCTCATGTACTTGACTTCTAAGTCACAACTGGTCCTTTTGCAAAATTCGAGCAACATAGTGCACTTCAGTTTTTTTGTACAAAATGTTACAACTATAAAATCACCTACTGACAAGTTTTCGAATACAACTCGCATAATCAAGTTCATCTGCCGACCGTTCTTCTTCAAAATCCAGAACATCAGAATCATCATGGATGGAAAAAGATTCATCTGAACTGGATGTTTCTTCTGTGTTGAAGACTCATCGTAATTTTCGCTTTTTCTAGTCTGTAGCTCCTAATTCTTCTTCCAAGGCTTCTTTCTCTGTACGAATTTTAGATCGGCCTCTCTTTCTACCGCGTGGATTTTCACTTATTGGAGGTGCTTTTAGATAGGGTCGCACATATTCAACAGGCGGAGTAGGCAAGCTGTTCGACAGAAGGTTTTGCGGATTATTGAGGCTATCTCTGCTGGTTGACGGTAATGAAGCACTCTCAGGTGCTAACTGTTGTGGCTGGGGCTGTGGCACATCCGTGTTGATCGAAAAATTTGCATCAGGCCCATCAGTGACTGTAACACAATCAAATTCTTCGTCGGTAAATGCGTTGCGATCAAATGGATATATGCCCGGTTTTTGAAACCCAACAATAATATTTTTCATAGTGAAAAAATTTTGGAATGCTTTTCTAGACATGTCAGCAATATTGTAAATGGCTATTGTCTTACATGGATGCTAAAGCATCCAATCATTTTGTGCAACTTTATATTTTGCGTTAAAGGGTCCCATTACAGATAGTCAAGTCAAAGTCAAAATCTCTTTAATTAGAAAATTGCTCAGTATAACTTACATAACAATTGAATGATTCGGCGTCAATACATAAATGTTAAAAGTGTAAAATAAAATCACCCACTATATACTACAACAGTCCTAAGAACATGTTTCATACAGATGCAAACATCATTAAAAGTCACACTTACAACACTATAATACTCTAAAAATCACTTACAGAGTAAGGTTCTAAATTTAAAATAATCTCTAAAATACATTTTTTGAATCGTTTCAAACTGGTCTCCAGTTTTACTGCACGAGGTAATTTATTGAAGAACTTTATACACGAGTACGCCGGACCTCTTTCAGTCGCACTTAATCTGTGAAGGGGGACATTCAGATTTACACCCACATTTCTGGTATTTAGACAGTGTTGAGTCTCCAACTCGGTGAATTTGGTTCTGTTGTTAAAGAATAAAAACTAGACACTCATATATATGGCAACGTCATGATACCCAGCTATCTGAACTTTCCCCTACAAAGGAAGATCATTTCCTATAGGGCCTTGTGATAAGACAGCGCCGATCGCGTAATTAGATTCGTCCGTTGTTAGAATAAATTGTTTAGAAAAGTCGGGATGCTGTAGGATAGGGTCTTTCACAAAAAGATTTTTACAAGTATTGAAACTGTTTATAAACTGTGAGTGTGATAATAACTTGTACGTTTTTCTTTAGACAATTAGTTAACGGTTTGGTTAATTTAGAAAAGTTCTTAATAAACTTTCTGTAATAACTAACAAGTCCGAGGAAAGATTTAATTTCCTTAGAGTTTTTTGGAATAGGGACTTTTCTGATGGCTTGACCTAGTAGTTGTTTACAATAATTTAATTTTTTCTCTTTACTAATGTTTGTCTTACCTACCTCTATATTAAATACGATCAGTTGTCCCCTATGATCAGATATATGAGTGTCCAGAACTTGAGACTCAAAATTTTCACAATTGGTTAAGATATTATCAATGCAACTTCTAGAGGTCCCGAATACTCGAGTACAGGCGCGGCTTCTCAGTAAAGTCAATTGGTCAATGACGCACCTAATTTTAATTTAAGTTTGTTTTCATTTAACCATCAGCGGATGCTTAAAAAGTGCGGATGCATTTACATGCGAATACTCCCCAATTTGTTCAGTTGATGCTGGATGCCCGGCCATATTTTAAATTCACCTTATGGCTTTTTACGGGTATTAGAGCACCGAAACTAAGACGGAGCAAGTAGATACGCGCTTTCTAAGGAGTTAAAAAGAGACACATAGTTGACGAAATTGTCGACGGCCGGCCAATGGTAGTGCTTTTGGCGCTCGCAGGTTCGCATGCTGCCTGCCCTTTATGAAAACACACTCGAACCGCTCCTAAGGAGCAAAGCAAATGTTATATTGCAAGACATTTGGGTTACGGGTTAGACAAAGAAAAACTAATATTAGTTGGCTGGTATCGACATACGCATTGCGTTTGCAAATACTTATATGAAGGATGGAATAATCGATTTGATTAACAAACACATAGCTACATAAATGGTGAGAGAGTTATGTTAAGAATTTTATTAAGTATTTTAGTTTTATTTATAATTACCCATATTACCTATAAATAAATATATTTGGATATTTTTTCTAAAGAAAAACAACGTGTAAAAGAGATTTTGGGCGTGCCACCCTGAAAATGTTTCGCCTGCGACGCTATTCTAGCTTGCGCCTCTGTCCACCTAGATTTGACTCACTTTCTAATAAACCCACGAGCCGCGCCTACTCGAGTATCCTCTAAAATGTATGGATGTACATCAAATGACTGTAACATAGAGGCCAATTCAAGAGAATGCTTATTATTTGCATTAAAATCTATATTAAAATCACCGGCAATAAAAATTTAACAATTATCAGCAATTTTATTTTGTAAAATATATTCGATCTTTGCCAAAAGAATTTGTTCTTGTGATAAAGGAAATCTATATACACATAGTATTATTACTTTTTTGTTACATACTTGAACCGCAATGGCAGCACAAACATAATTTCCTCTGCAAGATCAACAATGTCCCTGCGTTCCTTCCACTTCATATGATAATTTACGTATATAGCCACTCCTTCATGAGAACCTTCCTCTCTGCAAAAGGATGATGCTAGTTAATAACCTGCCAAGCCATATGCTAATAGTTGTGTAGTTGACTTCCAGTGTTCACTAATACATACTGCAAGGGAGTCACTAAGGTGATTTACTAAATCTTGCAAAGCATCGTGGCTGTTTCCCAAAGACTGAACATTGTGATGTAAAATGCTCATCTTTTTTGTCACCTTATTATGACTAATAAGGCTACCTAACCCCTGTTCAGAGATGCTGGCTTCCTCAAATTTAAAAACTTATTTATGATTAGTCCTTTTGGCCATAAATCCGGAGTAAACACTTCCTGTTCATGACATTTTGGGATTCCAACCTTAAAAGAGCTGACCCTGTTATGCTTTATTGTTGTTATTTTTTCGCAAGAATAGTTTTCTATTCCATTGCCTGCAAGATAGTCTTCTATTTCCTTATTTAATGATTCAGGTGTTAAGCCTGAGACGAAGAGCCAGGAGTACTCTGAAGAAAATTGCTGGGATATTTTCAAATTTGATGTATTATCTTTATTACTCTGTATTGGTGCAGGTCTTGAAAAAATAATTAACTGTATCAATGTATGGATGCTGTCTAACAAATTCTTGTAAGATATGCGTTAGATGTTCATTAACACCATGACATTGGTGATGTAAGTTTTCACATACCGTCGCAAAACTCTTAGTATTTAAGATGTTGTTATACATGAAGTACATTACACCTGTATGTATCGAGAGTTGATGCTTATTTGGTCCGAAGTGCATCGAATCGAATTGAATTTCTGTATGCAATTTACAGTAATAGTTTTCGGAGAAATCTACTTGAAAAATTACTGCATTTAATGGCAACTTTGCTTTTAACTGTCTTAGTTCTTTAAACTGGTGCGATATGGTTTTGGTATGTTTTTTCATACTTGGCAGTTGATCAAAGAAGTCTATAACCATGTCTTTTACCGTCGAGTCATTATTGACTTTGGACGTTGTTCTAATTTTCTTTTTCATATCATTAATAATTCTGTCTTCTTGTTCGACTCTGCCACTGGTGATGGTTCATTTTTTGTTGTGGATTTAACATATCTACCTCAATTTTATCGGCTTTTAAAATTTCAGATAACTTCAAGTCCTTTATAACTTTGACAGCTTTTAGATAATTACAAATAAGAGTAAAGTTCTCATGTTTCACACATAAACATGTTTCGCGAACCGAATTTGTAGGAGAAACCACCCAGAAAGGTTTGGCCTTTATAAAAGAGGTGTAAGATATCTTTAACGTAGAACTTCCCAAAATTTTCTTATACCATTCTTTTAATGAATGTAATAGCAAACGCTTTTGCTTTCTTATCGTTTTTTTCTTTTACACTCCTTCTTGCCTGGACACATTCGGCTAATATCATCTTGTTCAAAAAACATTTTTTTTAATACCTAACTTTGAAAGTAGTTCGTATTTCGAAACATATTTTTTATTATTTTGCCGCTTCCGAATTTGTTTGTGAGAGATAAGAGGAAGCACTTCAGTTTGTATTCGGTACTTCTTTAATAGCTGCCCACTTAGTACCTTTTTATAACATTGCTTTCATTTATAGTTTTGGCCTTCTTTACTAATATTTTCCAAAATTTGTGTTTTTAGTGTTTCGCCAACTAAAAGCTGCCTCTTTATGTCAGCTGGAACTGCTCTTTTGTTAATTAAATTAACAACTTTTATATTTGGAGACTCGTCAGTCTTGGATTTTCTTGAACTTTTAGATCGCAGCAACCTTTTTGTATTTTTCTTTTTGTGCTTTAAGTTTTAAAATTTCGGCTTTTGCTGCTTGAAGTTCTCTATACATTTTAGTTTGTCTTAGCTTCTTTTTCTTTCGTGCTGCAGAACCTCTGTTATTTTTGTCTCGATTTTCGTTATCTGAATTTGGAGGAGTTTGGGAAGTTATAGTCGCCAATGATTTTAATTTTCCTCAAGATGCTTTTTTGCTATTCTTCACTTTTTCCTCTGAGTACGTTTTTCTCGATCTGTCGTTTCCGATATAGGTTTAATAATTTTTGCTTCTCTTAATTTTCTTGTTCTGTCTCTGTCCTTTTGTCGAATAATTTTCTTTTCTTCCTCTCAAAGTTTTGCCCTGATCTTTCTGTTGATTTTGACTTTGTTTTCTTTTTTTCTTTCAGCGTATTTTCCTCAAGCCTTAATTTAATTTTAATAGGAAGTCTTGCCGCTTCTTTTGCTGTTCGTAGTTTTTCTATAAATAATTTCTTATTTTGTTTGTGCATGGTGTAAGACGTTCTCTATAAAAAAAAATGCTGCTAGAAAGCACGGATAGTTCACCATACAATTATTTTATGTTGTACTTTTATTTTTTCTTATTCTAAAAATCTGTGCGAATTTTTTGGTAACAGACAACAGACGGCAGACCGACAGAGAATACTTTTTTTTTCGTCGATTTAGGTGTTTTTGAACCTTAGTAACTTCTTTTTGATAAAATTAAGTAAAGTCAAAATTTCACGATTTTAATAGTCTCCTATACCATATTGGTATCGTGGACTAGAAACAAATATTTAAGTATGTTGCACAACTTTAAGTACAATTTGGCCAATTTTAAAGGATCTACCACTTTAAACGTGGCCAATTAAATTTTATAGTCAGTTCTGCAACGCCCGCACCGGTCAAGTCCGCAACAAATATGGTGTTGCGGATTTGACCGTTGCAGACGACATTTTTAACCATTGTGGGTCTTAAGTGTAAACTAGGCTTAACGTGAACACAATATTTTTAGGTTAGAATTAAGAAATACCTTTATATAAGCAAACAAAACTTGTAATTTATTTTAATAATGCAAACTATTATCTTACCGCTTGTTGCAGATTTGACCACTCTTAAAGTTACCCTAAAATTTTCGGTATTTAAGGTCGAATTATTATAAAAATATAGCACCAACACCAAACATGTTGTCCATTTCAGTTTTCTTATGGCACAGACTGTTATTTTGATGTACCAGCAATAGATTTAAACCAAAACTAGGCAACCAACCATACTCATTTAATAGCTGTTGCGGAACTGACACCAAATCCGAGGACACACCTTCACTCAATGATATTATATTAATTAAAAATATAAGGGCGACAAGGTAGCAATAATCATACTGTAGGATGCATTCTCTACCGAAATAATAAACTTTGCAGCACAGAAAACGATGTTTTAGGAATTTAGAGATAAAAATAGTTGAAAAATGGAGACAGGACATTTTTGTCACTTTTTGGAGTGTAAAGTAAATATTTTCAGCATCTCAGTATTAAAACTAATTCTAACATTAGAACCCACCTAATATTCATTAAAAATGCTTATAAAATCTTACTAAGGTGCTTTTATCTACCTGGGAAACGGCAAGGACACGTTTTGGATGTTTTTGAAGAGCTCTGCTATAATTTTCGTAAAATTCCGTGACATTTGTTTTGTTAAAACTCTTACTCCTAGATAAACTTGTGTTTTACGGCTTACGCAATGACAGTTGTTCGTGTCTTTTCATAAAGCCCTTTATCCAGTCCGTTCCTGCTAATCCATTTCCTTTCCATTTTTCAGGAAATTTTCTGTTTAATTTTAACGCATAATCGTAAGCCAATGTCTGCAATAGTTTGTACGTTAGCCCATAATTCATTCGGGAGCATTTAAGAATAAATAAGACCAGTTGCTGTTCTTGTTCATTTGTAAACACCTTTCTGAAGGTATGCTTCGAGGAAAAATGCTTGCGATCCGGTGTGGTAGTTTTTTTACTCGATAATATAGTGCAGTGTGGCCTATCCGAAGTATTCAGCAGCTTTTCTTAGAGATAGTTCTTTCGTCCTCACACATTCCATCGTTTTCTGCATATCTTCTTATCTGAATTCTGGTTTTGTTCGCTTTTTTACATAATTTCTGACCATTGTGTTAGGTATATGCAAAGATCTGTAAACAGGAAAGATGGTGTTAGTTAAATCCCCGCATCTACTGTTTTCGTTAAACCTTAACTAAGTGTTAATACATAAGATGGGGCACTTTTGACCACTGTTCAAATGTTCTCCAAGTATTTTGTTCAATTGTGCCCCATACATACAAAAAACAAATCATTATTATACAACAAATCTATGGAAACTTACCTATCTAAATTCAACAGTACCTTACTTCTTGACACCTTAACATATCACAAAAACGATATCACTTTTAAATTGTAAGTATTCGGTTCTGCCCCGCTATGCGGCTATGCCTCTAATTCCCCTACAACTGTATTTTAAACGACAATAAGCAGTAGCGAAACTAAAAATCAACAAAATTGAACAAGTATTTGGCATGACAATAAAAGAATACAAAATATATATCTTCATATGTACAGTGTCATCCAAATAAAAGTAGCTAAGCCTAATATTGGAGTTATTTAAAAAGTAATCATACAATAGTGCCTCGAATTTACATATAGATGCCTAGATAGGTAGTTTTTAAATTTTACATAAGTATATTAAAAAACCAATGGGACATCAAATAAGAGAGTTATGACTAAATACAATCTATTTCTTGCTTATTTTAAATGGCGGTGTACACTTTTTTCGACAATTTTGGTATTTTACGGAAAACGTAATATATACATATACACTTAGCCGCAAAGATAACGCACAACCGAAAATTATGCTCAACTTAAAAGTTGATTTTCTCGCGAACCAATAAATCGATTTCGATAATTTTTTTTTGAAATGTAGCTCTTTTCTTTGGCAATTGCACTAACTTAGAATGTTTTATTCAGATTTCAGTTTTAGGCTTATACAGGGTGCAAAAATAAAAGTAATTTTTTTACGTTAAATTTGAGACACCCTGTAGGGAGCGTTAGCAACAACAACGGATTCATAATAAAATCATACTGTAGCCCCATGTTTTCTGAACATTTTGTTTTTTTAATTTCTCTGATATCTGTAATATCAAAGAAAATACACAGTTTTATACCAGAACATGTTTTTTTAATTAAAATAACATTTTGACAACGTTAAAATAGTAATATTACTAACAATAATTAACAATACATAGCAAAAAAAGTACATTAGTAGCGCGTGTTCCACCTCTACTTCTAATGATTGCTTCACATCGCCTCCACATACTCGATATTAAATTGGATATTTTATTTTGGTCAAGTCCATTTTAAATATCGGTAACCATTATTTGGACATCTTCCAGGTTGGCAGAAGGGGGTTGATGCTATCTCAGTGCCCTACCAATGATATCCCATAAGTGTTCAATAGGATTCATATCGGGACTATGCGGTGGCCAATTTAAAGTTGACCACACATGAGGTCGTGCGTTATCGTGCATTAGTAAAAAATTATTCCGAATGTACGGAGCGAAGGGGACAACTTTTGACACAGCTCAGTGCAGCCCATAATCGGTCGGATATCGTACCTTTACGTGGGGGTTCTTTAAATAGCGAAATGTATATCAGTGATATTTTGTCTGAGCACGTTGTTCCCTTCGCACCGTACATTGGGAATAATTTTTTACTAATGCACGATAACGCAAGGCCTCATGTAGCGCGTGTGGTCAACTTTAAATTGGCCACCGCATAGTCCCGATATGAATCCTATTGAACATTTATGGGATATTATTGGTAGGACACTGAGATAGCATCAACCCCCTTCTGCCAATCTGGAAGATGTCCAAATAATGGTTACCGACATTTAAAATGGACCAAAATAAAATATCCAATTTAATATCGAGTATGCCGAGGCGATGTGAAGCAGTCATTAGAAGTAGAGGTAGAACACGCCCTACAAATGTACTTTTTTGCTATGTATTGTTAATTATTGTTAGTATTATTCTTATTTTAACGTTGTCAAAATGTTATTTTAATTAAAAAAAAACATGTTCTGGTATAAAACTGTGTATTTTCTTTGATATTACAGATATCAGAGAAATTAAAAAAACAAAATGTGCAGAAAACCTGGGGCTATAGTATGATTTCATTATGAATCCGTTGTTGTTGCTAACGCTCCCTACAGAATGTCTCAAATTTAACGTAAAAAAATTACTTTCAACTTTGCACCTTGTATAAGCCTAAAACTGAAATCTGAATAAAACATTCTATATTAGTGCAATTGCCAAAGAAAAAAGCTACATTTCAAAAAAAAAAAATATTGAAATCGATTTATTGGTTCGCGAGGAAATCAACTTTTAAGTTGAACATAATTTTCGGTTGTGCGTTATTTTTGCGGCTAAGTGTATTACCTACTTAAAATTTTTTAAATAATATTGGAATTTTTCATATAGTCCAAAAATTATATAAATATACAGGGTACTCAATTTGAAATAAGCAAACATTAATTTTGTAACAGGCTACGATTTCATATTATACAAAAACCTGGTTTCTGACGGAATGGCGAAGGATCAAAATAAAAATTTACGAGGTCAACTAGAGTCGACTAAAATTGATCTATTTCTGGAGGGAAAAGAATCAAACATCATATTATTTATTAAAGTAGACTACAAAAATTAGATAATCACCACAATAGGACTAGTATTGGAAAAGCATGGAACCCAATCCATTAAACTAGGTATTCTAAAGCAAATAGTTCATATTTATGTCTTGATATATCAAATGCACATGCTTTCTTTTGAACGAATTAACTTTACACCCACGATATATTGTTGCAGCTGGAACCACAAAGCTTCGTTGTATATTGGTATTTTCTCCTGGGTTTTGTCCTATCATGCTGTCTTTCTAAATGGAGAAAGAAACCCTTCTTCTAATCATTTGGCTTGGTTTCATTATTTCAGTTCGATAATACACCTTGATGGCCATCCACTGTTTTCGACCTTGCTAATTATGGATCTTTAATTGCTGATTCGAAGTATTTTGGGCATCTGGAATGCATTTTCGCCTTTCTTGGAGGGTTGTGTCTAAAATAAAACAACAGTGATAGATTGTTTACAGATTAGCCGACTAATTGGAGTTTGGACATGCCGAGTTATATTTTAAGGTTATTTAGGGATATCGAACACTGTAATTATAACTTACTTTTTGTATACTTGATGGTCATTCTGTGGTAATTTTCTCGTTGATTTATACTTGATAATATATTGTTTTGCTTAGGTAATTACGGAATATTTTCATTTTGGGAATGAAACATTGACGTTTGTTAGAAGTATGTCATGTCACTCCGGTTTTAAACCATAGACTACACGACCGGTGGAAAGCGCATCGGATCCCTCCGTCGATATCGACTCGAGAACCACTCTAATTCGCGTTGCATTTATTGTAGGATTTAGCTATCATACGCTTGAATTTGCTGATTATATCAATATTTAGCCCTCTAGGCTTGCATATTGACGCAGTGTTACACGGACTCTCCATTATTAAAGTTCGATAATATTTCAGCTCGGAGTAGATTCTACCGACGCGAACGAAATTGGTCTATGTTTCACATAGTCTGTGGAGGATAATTTTGGCGGTATAAGTGACAGCTTTCTGGACAAGCGCGTGGCCTTCACGGTCGACACGGTTGCCAAGTTAATGCCTTATTTGGCATAATGCTATTAGTGGCGCATGTTGATTGTAATTTTAGACTGCCGCATAACGCGTGCGTTATATATTCCCACCAAGCATATAAAAGTAGATTCTAACTGGTTTAAATCATTTCGATAATGAGTCGCTTTAGCGCTTGTTTTGGTGAATCCGGTAGTATGACATCATAACTTTCTAGTACTTTGTCACAAATGGGGACGCTGTTGGCAACATAGTATGTTGGGCCGGCGCGATGTTAATTCTGCTAGCCTCGTCATTTCGGAGCAAGCCAATTTAGTCTTTATGTGATCTTGAAGGAACCAGTAGGTTTCAGTGCCGAGCTCTCGAAATTGGGAATTTTCGTTGAGATACTGATATTTAGTGTGAAATATACAGTGCCCTAGTTAGGGGATTATTCAACGAAGCCCTTGAGCAGGATTGTGGTCGTCGATGGTTTCTCGTCTGATGGATGATTGTAGATGAAGGAAGATTGGTAGATTCGACCACCTGCACCCACGTTTGGGGATTTGATTTTCGAGAGCTGCCACACACTTGAACCCCGTTTAACATCTAAAGGTATGTTGTTTGAGTAAATTTGATACAGATATTGTTTTGATCTGTTATTTGTTGAGGTTCCGTACCTGTTTCCTTCATATTTTGGCTTGATCAGCGTGCTAATTTGCCCTATTTGTTTCAGGGGTTTTCCTTTTCCTGTTTCCTGTTTTCTGTTTTTTCGGATTTTTGGAAATTTATTTTTGGATTATTGGTTTTTATGGGCCTTCCATTGTCCTTTTACGTTCCGGTTTCCTACCTGGGTTTCGAGACTGCATACTGAGACTCCTCCGACAACACGTGGTTTCGGAGTAACCATCAATTGACTGCGTGTCTCGCTGTCTGATTCAAGCCTTAACGCATACGGAGTGTGTCTTTTCAACCTTGACGCTCCAGTGATTCGACGAACACCTAGATCCTGGATGAACTCACTGTTGGCTTGATAACGTATCAGATAAGTCTTAAGTTAGGATATTATCTAGTATATTTTGGGACTTTTATTTTATTTCATTTTATTATTGTGTTTTATTTGATTGGCGATTTAGGGCGACTTAAATTAAAGTTTCGGATGAGTTTGCTTAATGAAAGTATTAATGATTTGACTTGATTTAAAATATAGCTACCTTCAAGTTATTTGGGAGTAACGAATTATTCTCAATAGTTAGCATATGTATACTGGATTATCCAGCTAATCCGGATAGTTTTGGCGTGTTATTGATTCATTTCAGCGTAGTCTTGATCGCGTGTTTTACTTCTTTTCAGCGTCGTATAATATAAATATTTTTGAAACTAGCACGTTAACTTCTCGCTTATTGATTAGAGTTATTTAGAGTGCAGAAGTAGAAGAAGTTATCATATTTTTGTACCGCATAGGTTAATAACACCAATCAAGGGCATGTAAACGACACGTGATCACGTATTCGTATTTATAGGGCGCCGTAGATATAACATAAAGTACTATTTAACATTAAACCGTTACTTTTAATATTCCATCTTTAGCATACATTGATATATTGATTGTCATAGCTACATATACAAGAAATACTTCTTGTAGCAATTATTTTTCTTATTTACTTCAACAGTATAGTCACCAACACGGAATATACACTTGTTATTTTTGTTTAATTGGGGTGATATTTTTTTGTTTCCCCTTCCAAGTTTTTCAATAGGTTACAGCGGGGAGGAGAGCAATTCGTGGTTATTGGTCGAATCTCACTGAAGATCCAGCATCAGGGCATGGCGATAAGTTAACCGCGTGGCGCTCAGGCATTATAACTCACCACGACCCTTCTCCACTGTCTAAAAGCTGGGGGCCGCCATTGTTCCTGCACTAAAGGCTGTACCACCGATTGTGAACTTGGAGATTTTTGTAAAGTTGGAGATTATTGTAAACTTGTATATTTATGTAAATTAGGTTTGTATTTGTTTGGGAACTGAGCGTTACAATTTCAAGTTGAATTTGTTATATAATTATTATTAATTTTATTGTTTTTTTTTAACAAATTTTTTTTTAAAGTCATAAAAAATCCAACAAGACACTTTTTAGTTGATGGCTTAGTTATACATACTTTTATTTCGATGATTTTATATACATATTGATACAGAAACTAAACTAGATTATATAATTTCTTTTGAAGCAATATTGATTAAGTATATTAGTAGTAATGAAACTAAAATCCAACAGTTATTTGATACGTAAACAAAAAATAATTTATAAAACATAAAGATTATTGAAAAAAGTAAATATAACAAGGATTATGTAGGTATACAGACAAATTTAAATATCGAAATTAACATTTAAAGACATAATTTTTTAACCTTTTTGGAGCTAATTATAAATCTTCTATCCGATATTTATTGTCTAGATTGGGAGAATACCCGCTCGCAAGGTTCGGACGTAGCAACTACTTCAAACTCCTCTTGTAGAACTTTAAACAAATAAGAATAGTTGTAAGCATATTTCCTCCACCACTCAAGTGGATCTTTATCTCTTTCGAGTAATTCTCCTTCAAGGTATCTTTGCACCTCTATAATCGCCTTGGAACTAGCAGAGGTCAGGCTTTTCGTTGAAGTTGACGCTGCTTTCGTATCAAAAAATCCCCAAACTGATGATTTCTGCAATAATGTGCTATATTCATTTTTTTTACATCTTTTTTTTTACCGTTTTGAACATCTGAAGAAGCTGATTTATTTGCAGTAGACGTTTCACCTATTTTAGAAGACACCAAATTGGTGGCAAGTTTTTTTTTGCCCACTCAGCTACAGCTTCACTAGAATAACCCACATTTTTGAAGCGTGGATCTAAAAATGTAGATACCACTAAAGTTTTTGAGTTTTCCAAATTTCCTAGCCCTGTAGAAATACCATGCATTATCAATTTTCATACTTTTATAAATATCTTCAAACCTTTTGTCAATATTAGGACTGAAGACAACGTTACGTAAGTTTGGCCACAAATAATTTTTGTTACTTCTTCCAAAGGCTGCAATAATTTGTTTATCGTTGATAATAATTGCTATTCTTCAACATAAATAACTGGTAATTATTTAAGAGCGCCATTGTGGTGCGGAGAGCTTTTTCTAATTCTAGAACTCTCTCTCATATAAAAGGTCGAGTTCCACACCTGGTCACCACATCCTGCAGTAGTTTTAAAGGTTTCTTTCCTGCTTGTTTTTGTGCACTCTCTAGCTTTAACATAGCTGTACTACTTCTTTTAAAATGGCCAACCAAAGTGCGTAGTTTAATATTGATCGGTCCTATAATTTTAAGCCCATCTTTTGCTATTAAATTAACAGTGTGAGCATAACAACCAAAGTGTTTCCAACCTAGTTCATCTTTAATAATTCTGATACCTACCTTTCCTATAATGATATAATATACTTATAGTTGAATCCGGTTTTATCGTGCGGATCCAAATTATCAAAATAGCTGAAAATTATAGATTTAACCTCTTCTTGCATGTAAAAATACCTCTATCTTATTTGTCTTCCGCATTTTATTTAGAGAGAATAATTAAACGGATTGAAGCCATTAAATACGTAAATAAACATATAAATAAATCTCTAGATCCGCACGATAAGACCGGATTCAATTATACCTGTATGCTAGGGTAAAGTAAGGTTATGCCGTGATATTTTGCTAAAACTACAAACATTTAAGTAAAAACAAAGCAAAACCTCTAACTAGATTAAGAATACTGGTATACAACAACTAGGGAACATTTCCTAAATATAAGTGTTTTGGCTAAAACCACCATTTTGTGTAGTCATTTTTGTGGAGATAATATATCTACCTCAATTTTATCGGCTTCTAAAATTTCAGATAATTTCAAGTCCTTTATAACTTTGACAGCTTCTCATGTTTCACATATAAACATGTTTCGCGAACCGAATTTGTAGGAGAAACGACCCAAAAAGGTTTTGCCTTGAGAACTTTACCTTGCATTTTCCGGAACAGGTAATGTCGTCATGTCGTCATTGGGCATGTATTAACGTGGTAAAATGATAATGTCGTGATAAAAAAAAAACTACAAATTACGCTTGATAATTACTTGAATACAGATCACCGAAAATCCACGAAGCCTAATATAACACTAAATTTCACTTGCACTGAATACTAAACGAAAATTAAAATAAATTCATTAGCAATACCTGTTAAATAGTAGGTTAAGTCTAAGAATTTTGCCAAATTATTTAAGGATTTATGAAAGTACGTGAGTCCTCAAAACGTTTTTGATACACATAGAACAAACTACAATTATTGAGCTTTAAATCGAAACTAGTTACATTAAATTTAGTTTAAAATTATCTTAGTTACAGCCTTAAATAGCACAAATAGCAAACACGCACTTACAATATACTTTAAATATGACTTCTTTGCTAATTTTTTACCACAGAGCGGTTAAGAAATGGATTAGACTCTTCCTTGTTGCACGACCGGCTAGATGAGGATCAGCGCGATCTATTGGACTGCTCACATACCCTTATGCGCCAATAGGCAACGTCGTTACGTTTATTTCAATAGTTTTCACGACATTGCCTATGTCACGGAATTACCTTACTTTACCCTACATGCTATAATAATTAAAATTTTCTCTTTAAAACCCCACCTTATTCAAAGTTGAAAACAGCAAAATAGTCAAAACACAGAACACTCACCATTTCAGTACTTTTAAATCTTCACCATTCACCACAAGAATAAAAAATCAACCACCGGCACTGCCGTTTTTTAATAAAATGCTACGTACTAGTATTTACTACTACTAAACGCAACTTACGACTATGTTAGCATTAGTAGATTTAAAACATGAAACGGGTGTAAATCACTGAATTTACTCTAGGAGTCCCCGGACCCCGTTTTCTAATTGAGCCAATAGGTCACGCTACAGTGTTGTCATGTGGTAAACCAAAAAGAGGTTCATAAAGAAATTGATAGCAACAACGCGGTTCGAATTTAGTCAATTTAGAAGCATCCAAATGTTTTTCTCACGGATTTAATTTCCCATAATAAAATAAAAAAACATATCAATATTAACCTAAAAAACAAAAATACCAAATATCATTGAACAACTTATTCCGTTGCATCTTCACTTTTATTTCAATAAAATTATAAATCAAGAAGCGATCTAACCTGGCCCGTCGTAATCGCACCTGTCGACGGTGCTTGCGCTTCGGTGTTCAACTGGCTATCTGGTAAGGTAAACTGCTCCGAAAAATCGCTGGTACTTGTCACAGTGTTTCTGCTGGAGCAGTCGCATCGCATCGCTAGATGTAAGACGCAAACGACCGGCAACTGCGCAACCAACTAGGTTTGTCGTAGTGCTCTTAGGCTCT
>MU186916.1:22204-38738 GCA_016904865.1 Pissodes strobi
TCGTTCTTCCACCCGCCATATCTGTAGTTATTTAGCGGGTATAATCTTTTGATATAAGTTTTTTCACAGTTGTGTTGCAAGGCATACCGAGAGGGGTAAGAATTTCTTACAGCTTAGATAACTCGATATAAAGCACACTTTGTAGAGCCCTCGATATGGTCACCTATATACGAATATATATTTTCAGCTCATTATTTAGCCCACCTCAATATACAAATATACTTTTTATTCATTATTCAGACCGTAGTTTGCCGCTGTTATAAATAAACATAATTGCATGCGATAAGATGAATTTAGGGTTTCCAGACAGTGAGTCAACGTGTTATCGCTAGACAAATATTTTATTGTGATTTTTATGATTCCACAGAATCGAGTATCAGATATGTGTTTCTACCTAGATCGACCTCTTAATATTTTTATAGATCGGAAAGCTCTTTTAAGGAGTAAATAGTACAACTGGCTTTCAGCTATTAATACTTTATTAAAGCGAGGACTCCTACAGAATTATAAGCATATTTATTAGATATATGTCAAACGTACTTTGTTTTTTTTATTAAATCATAACCGAAGCAACAAAAAGTGAGTTAAAAGTTTTTACAAAAAGGCGGGGCATTATCAATGGTAAACAAACATTATTTAAAAGTCATTTTAAAACTATAAAAGGGTCACTTTCAATTTTGCAACCTAAAGAGGATGATAGACAAGTAATTTTAGAGTTAGAGAGTCGATTAGAAAAGTTTTGCCCGCTACTTTCGAAATTTGACGAAATACAAAATGCAATTGAAATGCTGGTTGATTCTCCTGAAGAGCTATTAGAAGAGAGATCTTCATTTGAAGACATTTACTTTCAAGTAACTGCTGGGTGTAAACAGGTCATTGAGGAGTATTAACATATTTATAAAACCGCTAATGCTCAAAATGGAAGCTCACCTAACAATTCAGATGCTAGTAGTGTTAGCAATATACAGGATTTACCCATGCAAGGTCTTAAGCTTCCACCAATTAATCTTAAAGCGTTTTCATGCGACTATAAAAATTGGTTGGAGTTTAGAGATCTTTATGAATCCCTTATTTACTCAAATGCATCCATTAGCAAAGTTCAAAAATTCCATTACCTTAAAGCATCCCTCGACGAAGGAGCAAGTCAGGCTATCCGAGGCGTGGAAACTACAGATAGTAAATATCCTATTGCATGGGACATGCTGTGTGCGAGGTACGATAATAAAACTGTATTAGTACAAAACCACATTAAATCACTAGTAAATCTTCCTAATTTAACATCCGAGTCCTCCTTTGAGTTACTGGAAATGGTTGATTCCATTTCGAAACATGTACAAAGCTTAAAAACTTTAAATCAACCTACTGAATCATGGAATTCTCTTCTGATCTTCCTTTTGAGTACTAAACTTGACAAAAATACTGAGCGTGAATGGGAGGAGAAAAAGGTAATTAGTGCAGATTTAAAGTCATTAAGAAATAACTATAGTTTGGGAGCAAGCAATCAAGGTTTAAGTCCAAGTTCTGAGTTTCCTACATTACAAGAGTTTTTAGAGTTTTTAAAACGAAATGCTGATTTACTAGAAGGTTTAGAGTTATATAAATATTCAAAAAATACTTTTATCAGGACCGGACAATAAAAATAACACTAAACAAGGGTCAAGGGAAAAGAATAATAAATGGGGTGGTTCTAATACATTTTCTACTTTAAATGGTGTTTGTGCCATGTGTATTCAGAATTGTGCTGAATTTTTGAAACTCGATATATTCTAGAGTGGGGAAAATTAAGGAGTTAAGCCTGAGTTTTAATTGCTTAAAGGCAAGTCATAATAGTAAAGAGTGTAGATCTACTTGTTCGTGTAAAAGATGTAAAATGAAGCATCATACTACAATACATTTTGAGAAGTCTAATCAAGACTATACGGAATCAAGTGGTGAAAGTAATATGTCAAGGCCAAGTCATGAACAAGGCCAAGGCACTAACGGTACAAATTTGAGTTTCTCTAGCGGCGTTAGTGACTTCACGCGTAGTTGGTTTGGTTTTGAAGACAAGCTCTTTTATTCTTCCCCATAAATAGAAATCGAGACAAGTGAGATCCGGTAATCTCGGCGGTCATGGAAAGAGACTTCCTCTGCCAATCCATTTGTCTGGAAACGCATTATCGAGGAAACGGCGAACCGGTTCATAGTAGTGTGCTGGACAACCATCTTGCTGATACCACATGTATATTCGTGTATCGATGGAAACGTCATCCAAAAGAAGTGGCAACTCATTGGTTAAAAATTCCAAATACCTTTGACCGGTGAGATGTTCTTCGAAAAAATATGGTCCAATTATTTTATTTTCCAAAATCCCGCACCACACGTTCACGCTCCAACGATTTTGAAAGCTAACTTCCCCATGCCATTCTGGGTTGAATTCCGACCAGTAATGTAAGTTATGTCTATTAAATTTACCTGAGCTACTAAACGTAGCTTCGTCTCTCCACAAGACTTTGGATAAAAAGGTTGGATTTTCGTCTACGTTTAAGCCATTGGCAATAGTCTAGGCGTTTTTCAAAATCGGTCTCTTTTAATTCCTGATGTAAATAATGTGATAGGCATTCAGATGGTTCAATATCTGATACCAACCAATAGCTCAGTCCCAAATCTCTTGAAATGTCCCTAATACTTAAATGTGGGTCTGCCGCAATCTCGCTAGAACGTTAATAATATTATCTTCGGTTCGGTTTCGACGTAGACGAGTTTTCAATCGAACAGGATGAACTTGACCGGTTTCTAGAAGTCTTCTTGCCAATCTTGTAAACACTTTCCTTGAGTGATGGCGTCTTTCGGGGTACCTAAGGGCATATTTTTTCTCCGCTATAACGGCATTCTGGAAACATTCAAAATAGACTGCAAGCATGTTAAAAGCTTCCTCATTTGAAAAAGGCATTGTCAAAACGAGAGGTTTACTACAATAAAATGTTTAACCATCAGGCTGACATAAGTGTCAATAACAATTATTAATTTTTGTTTTGGAAACCATGGCTAACTAAGACTCATGTCAATTAAATCAAAACTAAGAAGTGCAGCATCGACTCTTAAATGGTTAGATTTATGTATTCATAATAATGGCAATCATTGTGAGTATTAAAAAAAAATATCTATTATTATCTTTTCTTTTATTTTGTTTTAAAATTTGTTTACGTTTTGTGACTATTAATAATAAAAATTTACTTAGTTAAAATGTTTTATAGTTAATTACTAATATAAAGGGAGGCACAGAGTTAGTTTGGGTTATTACACAATTATGTATTACTGATGTAGTTACAAAAGCAAAATAATTAGTGCCAACCCTATAACCAAGTTACAAAGTTTTGTCATGGCATGCTTGACTACGGAACTAAAAACAATAATTATTTCCTGAAATAAAATATAGTAAAATTATTCTTTTGACAATAACTCTGAAACGAAGAAAGGTATCGAACTTCGGTTTTCACGTTTTTACTTGCAAATTTAATCTTCTTTCCGATTATGATGTTATATTTATACCGTGTCATTTAAGATTTCGGGATAAAATAAAAAAAAACTGTTGTTATTGCAAATTGCGCCCTCTAGAAAATTTATTAGGAACTATCGTAGACCGTTGTGTACGAAATTTAAAAGTGCTTACATTTCTCTCCTAAACAAGCTTAAGTTTTTCAAAATCGGATAAGCGGTTCAAAAGTTACATCGCTTTAAATGATTAGACTTTCAATAGCTTCCCCCACCCTTATTAAGGTCGGTATATCAATGAGCCTTAAACCAAATTGGTGCCGAATTCTCTAAGCTTTCCAACAATGTTAATAAAGTTATACCTTAATATGGGATTACAGCCATGTTATTCTTTTAAATATAAATCAATTCATGAAATTCCAACCTTTGCTGGTTTGGTTTGGTTTTTGTCTTGTTTGTTTGTAGTTTAATGTATGGTTATTTTACGTTATATTAATAAATTAAAAGCCTATAAGTGTTGAAGAATATTAAGTTTTTGTGATTTTCTGTTTTCGGTGCAAGCAAATCTCTGTTTAAAAATTTTAGTGTGTAAAATATCCTTGTTCTGGTAAACAGAGATGCAAAATAAGTTTTGGGAAAGTTATGCTGAAAAGGTAGATTTGTGCCAACATTTGGTAAAATGGCAAAATCTTTAAAATGGCGGTCAAATAGACTTTCGCAGGATCTAAAACACTTAAAAAAAAGTCTGATCTGGAGACTTGAGGTTTCCAAATACATTGTTTGCTGCATTTCTGTACGCTCTAAAATGGGTATAGAGTGCATCATCAGACAGTTCTTGAGTCTTTTTTGAATACCCCTCACAAATCTCACAGGAATGTTTCTCTAAACATTTTTTAATAAAACCCTCCAACATAAAAAATGCATTTTTTTACTTTATGTCTAACTGCCGATAATCTGTAGTATCTAAAAGTATCCGATCAAAATGTGTCCCTTGGCTAAAAACAATTTCATATGATTTTACATTTTCCGGAGTTAGTTGCATCCAACCAAATCTGATCAAATTCTTCTAAACTAGTTCCTTCAGACTGATCAAAATATTGAGGATAATTAAAAGGCAAGCCGTGCTGCTAACAAACGAGTTTTTTTTCTGGCGATTAAAGACAAATCCCTAGAAATTACTTGACCATCCGCCTGCGTGTGTAATAAAACAACAGATAGTCCCATTATGTTTTTTTTAGCTCAAATCTGTTAGCATTTCTACGGGCAGAAATTTTATCAAAAATATGATCGCGTCAAACGGCCTTAACAAATTGATATTTCGTCACTCGAATCCATTTATATAGTTGTAGGTATGTGATATTGTTCACTACTTATTTTTAATTAAATTTACATACAACCTTTGTAATATTGGTGTGATGGTTTTAACTTGTTTGCATTTATTGTGGGATGCTAAGAGGCTAGACAAAACTACAATTTATGTCTTTCAAGTTCAAAAAGTAAAACTTCTTGCAGAAGAGAGCCAAACAATTATCGACGTAAAATATTAATTTATCATGCAATGTGATATGAATGAACTATTCTTAAATCTCAATACTTAATGTAAACATCTACTTACAACCTTTCATCTTTCGGACAACTAAAATATCCTGAAGCTGGATTGGCTTTCTTGTACCTTTTGCAGACAAAATAACGTACGACCATGGTTAACAATGAATACACTTTAAGGATTAAATGTCCAAAAAGTTAACACACTTCACCGAACAATCGATCACAAATAATAACACGCAAACAATGCAATCTAAGAACGTAACCAGCTGGTTCTTGTCAAAAAATCGAGAGTCCAACGCTGAGCGGTGTATTCACTTTCCGACTCAACCAGGTGCGGCATCTGTTTATGTCTCTTCGATTCGGCAAACTGTCGTAATAGAAAAAGATAACACTACACTGGACACCAGACCGGTACCTATTATTCATAAATAAACGAAGTCGCCCTCATCATTCCGCTTCGTTGCAGACGCCCAGAATATGAGTAAAATGCTCCTATTGGTTGGATTTTATTGCTTCAAAACACGTGGAGAGTTAAATAACTGATTCGGTACGGTATAAGCTGTGGTTCTTGTAGCGGGATTCAAGTAGCTGGATTCTAGTAGCCGGTTTCCAGTAGCTGGATTCTAGTTGCGGGGTTCTAATTGCGTATTCCCAGTAGAATAGAAATAACCACTTTTTACTTGGAACCTGACGAAATTGGGCTGTTAGATTGACAGAGAAGGATGATGGCCAATTTATGGACATAATTTTACAGGTCTATTTTCAAGATAAGTTTTACTTTTAAAAATTAGACTGTCAGGTTGACAAGAGGTTGTGTCTAGTAGACAATAAACTGTAAATAGAATTCTCTTATATGATGATGCCAATACTTTTATTTTGGAGTAAAAATAAGAGCAAGCTCCTCTAGCCTTATAAGAGAATTCTATTTACAGTTTATTGTCTACTAGACACAACCTCTTATCAACCTGACACTCTAATTTTTAAAAGCAAAACTTATCTTGAAAATAGACCTCCTGCCTATTTCATCTACGAAATGGATCACTACTCGAGAGCTACCTCTTCACCCAATGAATTTTCTTCGGCTAATGACAAAACAAAATCCTCACCGAATCAACATCAACCGTTTTTCTACTGTTTTGCCTCATCCTACTGGATCAATAAACAGAAAAAAATCTGTAATCCCGTCAAAAACTATCGACTGACATTCAACTAAAATCCTTAAATGTCACTTCGAATACTGCTGTCAGAATACTAGGCAGGTTCGAACTTATCGAGAAAAACACAATAGAGATGATTAACCAAACGATATTCCTTCCTAAAATGACTTTATAAAAAGGAGAATTTCCACCCGTAACAAGCGGCAATAGTGTAATATCATTGTCTTTTCTATATCCTCTATATTTAAAACGGAAAGCTAATTAGGACGGGATCTTCAAAGTTATACCATTTCTGAATTTTCAGACAAGCAGTAATTAAAAATTTACGGCAGCGTTCAAGAAAGTCAAGGTTAGTTGTCTGGTCTCAGGAATTAATGTTCTGAAGAACTCCAATGCCCAGATACATGTTTTTAATTGGAATAAATTGTGTGCTATCAGTTGGATCAATTTTGCCAATGTCTGTTCTGTTTTTATAATTTGGTTCCATAAAAGATGATAAGAAGTCTTTGTAACACATAACCATCTTGTTGTGTAAGTGTGTAATGACTACTTTTTCACTTTGGAAGTATTTGTTTAAGTCGATAAATTTGAAAAGGACCCATTCCAAAAAACATATAACATAATTTGATCTCTTGTTTATTAAAAGTAATATATATTTCCTCGCTGGCTATAAGACGATGCTCTAGATAACTGGAAGTAAAAAATAATTTTAAAGGTACCCACTTATAACATAATTTGATCTCTTGTTTATTAAAAGTAATATATATTTCCTCCCTGGCTATAAGACGATGCTCTAGATAACTGGAAGTAAAAAATAATTTTAAAGGTACCCACTGTTCCAAGATTCGCCTAACTACTTGTAGCAGTGACAGCCATCAAGTTTGCGCTGATCTAAGAATCTTACTATTACAAAAGTTCTGAAATTCTTGTCGTTTTGCACTATTTTTGAAAAATCCGTAAACGTTTCTGGCCAAGTCTTGACATCTGCGTTATAAGTTTTACATGCTTCGCTCGCGCATAAATGCAAAGAATGATGGAGATATTACTACCAAACATGGTATTGCAGCCGTCCGATGCAAAACCTATCATGTTTTGCAGAGGGATGCCATTTTTTGATAAGACTTCAATTATTTCTTCATATAGCCTCTGACTAGTAACACCTTGATTTGATCTCTCAGATTCATGACCGAAAAAAAATTGTGGAAGCTTACAGAAGAATCTGTCAATTTTACAAGCTTTGGGAAGGAAAAATCATATACAAAGTCTTGACAGAAGAAATGTCTGTGGATTCATCAATTATCAAGCTGAATTTGGAGTTCTTTAAATAAGAGACAATTTCTTCCTCGGCACAGGCACCTATTACATTTTTTGATATCTGAGCAGCTTTGAATCTTCCCTGGCTGGCCAGTTTCCTTAAGAAAACAACTTTTAATTAGCTTAGTTAGATGATTAGCTGAATTGAAGGAAATATTATGTTCTGTTAAAAATCCTGTGATTTTAATTTCGGCAACTTTGAGTTTGCAAAGAACTCTCAGGCTTATTAAGCATAGCTGTAATTGTTGTTTTTAGCAAACCTTTCACTTCAAGATCATGTCTCGATGACTTCGTATGATTTTTAATCACGGTTATTTCGACAGTGAACTCTAAATTACAAGCACGGCACCTAGCTTTCGCGGTGTCTGGAAGTAAAACAAAAATATTTTAAGTCTAATGAAAAAGTCAGCCCCCTGCAATAGTTTACCATTACTCTTCACGAGCCAACCTTAAAACCTCGAGTTTTGTTCCCATTCTACACTGTATTTCTGTTTTCGATACATAAGCTTCTTGGAACTTTCGCCGCGTTTCAACTTCTTATATTCAGGCGTTGAACTCCTCTTCTCGGATTCCGACATGTTTAACTTGTAATCCAGATACGCGCTTAACTTTAAACTAAACTTAAATCGTAAATGTCTTTTTTACACGTCTAAAGGTGCTCTTAAACGGGCAACTTTTGAGCAATTATTGCTCGGCCACATATGCTCTAAATTACAAGCACGGCACCTTGCTTTCGCGGTGTCTAGAAGTAAAATAAAAATATTTTAGATATAATGAAAAACTCAGCCCCCTGCAATAGTTTACCATTACTCTTGACGAGCCAACCGTTAAACCTCGAGTTTTGTTCCCATTCTACACGGTATTTCTGTTTGCGATGCATAAGCTTCTTGGAACTTTCGCCGCGTTTCAACTTCTTATATTCTTCCTCCTCTTCTCGGATTCCGACATGTTTAAATTGTAATCCAGATACGCACTTAACTTTAAACTAAACTTAAATCGTAAATGTCATTTTTACACGTCTTACAAACTTGAGCAATCGAACATAAACAACCACGACACGCAAGGAAAATATTTAACATAACAACAAACGAAGTACCGGAAATCCCATAAACAACTACTCGATTCGGTATATTACCCTGAACCCAAAATCCGAACGGTGCGAAGTACGAAGCGACGCACAGTGGATCGAGTATATGGCAGCGGTTGGACATTTCATTTTAATTTTATATTTTTAAGAATATTTTGTTAAGAATTATTTTATTCGATTAAAATTATTAAATATACTATAAGTATATGGAATATGGCCCATCAAATCCCATCGTCCTAGCCCAGGCTGGAGAACACCGAAGTACAAAGTCTGGAGCTGATCAATGACAGTTTGTGACAAGAGGAGCTGCATTGTATTAGCATGCAGGAACGTCAAACTGGTGAGAGGAGTTTGATTACGGGGAGTGACGCCCCCGCCATTCCGAGTTGCCATGGGATATGGCCAATCAAATCCCATCGTCCTCCCCAGGCTGGAGAACACCGAAGTACAAAGTCTGGAGCTGATCAATGAGTTTGTGACAAGAGGGGCTGCATTGTATTATAGAGCCTACCAAAGCTTTTTCTCAACACTAGCTACCACTTTTGACTCAATACAGGTCGATCATCCCAGTTCAGAAATAATCGTTCTGGGAGACTTCAATGCCCACAACACAAACTGGCTCAAACATCACAAAAAGACCGACAACGAAGATAGAGAAGCTAACTCATTTGCCATCAGCTGCGGGCTTACTCAACTTGTAGACGAACCAACTCGAATCTCAGAGAGGGGCGAATTCGCCGCCCTCCTGGATCTCTTTCTAACCACCAATCCTGACCAGTACAGAATTACAGTTGGTCCGCCATTAGGTATTTCCGACCACAAACTTATTACAACGGTGTGTGAATTGCCACTCATACAGAAGGACCCACCATTGCCTCGCAAAATCTGGCATTACAATTCTGCAAACTGGGACGATCTAAGGGCGTTCTACCTAGATTTTCCTTGGCTCGACGTCTGCTTTGGCACTGACGACCCGTCAGCCTGCTGCGAAAAAAGTAATCTCCTCAGGAATGGAAGCATACATCCCAAATTCCATCAAATTACCATCAAAAGGAAAGCCCTGGTTCGACAGAAGATGCGAAAGAGCTGTGGGTACGAAACAGCAAGCCTACAAGTACTGGCAGCAAAATCAGACCGCTGAAAATCGCAATTATTTTGTCGAAGCGAGAAACGAATGCATACGTGTGATCGACGAAACTAAGGACAAACACAATCAAAGGCTCAGGAATAAACTTTTCTGGTCGGTAGCAAAGGCAGTAAGTAACAACTTTACAAAAACGTCTCTCCCACCTTTGACGGACGAACGTGGCATCACGGCGATTACAGCCAAGGAAAAAAGCAAACATGCTCGCTAAAATGTTTTTATCGCACTCTACCTTAGACGTCCCCCAAGGCAAGACTCTCCCCACCATATCGAACATCAACACTCCCATGGCAGAAGTCAAGTTTCATCACCATGATGTTCGCAAAATCCTTAAAGAACTAGATACGCAAAAGGCATCAGGACCGGACGGAATACCTGCCATCGTGCTAAAGAACTGCGCCAATGAACTAACACCCGTTTTTTCCAGGCTTTATTCTCTTTCTTACGGAAAAGGGATTTACCCATCCTCTTGGAAAGTCGCTCGAGTGCAACCTGTTCCAAAAAAGGCAAGAACCACGCCCTCAAACTATCGCCCAATTGCCTTGCTTCCAATAATCTCCAAAGTCATGGAACGTGTGGGCAACCAGCAACTACTCAAGTACCTCGAGAACAACAGAATAATCAGCGATAATCAATACGGCTTTCACAAAGAGAGATCGACAGGAGATATATTGGCCTATGTCACTCATATATGGAGTAGGGCAATTAAAATTCGAGCGATTGCGTTGGATATTTCAAAGGCATTCGACAGAGTTTGGCATGATGGACTGCTCAACAAACTGCCGTCCTTCGGACTGCCCGCCTCTCTCTGCAGCTGGCTGGCCAGTTTCCTTAAGAACCGATCCCTACACGTTGCAGTCGATGGACACATCTCGGACACAGTCACCATCAACGCGGGCGTGCCTCAGGGCGCAATACTTTCACCAACTCTGTTCCTCATCTATATTAATGACCTGCTGATCGAAACGAATAATCCTGTTTACAGTTTTGCAGATGATAGTACCCTTGTCTCCCACTTTAGATCAGAAAAACCCTTACCGGCAACTGAGACTCATCAGCGCAGACAGGAGCAGATTACAGCTATTAATCAAGACCTGGAGAAAGTTCAATCTTGGAGCGAACGAAATTTGGTCCAGTTCAATGCAGCAAAGACCCAAGCAGCAACGTTTACCAAGAGAGCCAATACAGCGGGCCCTGACATCACTATGGCAGGATCGACCATTCCTTCATCCTCGTCAATCGGACTGCTGGGTGTCTCGGTCAACAGCAAGATGTCATGGCGTGACCATGTTGCTAACATCGCAAAATCAGCCTCCCAGATGTTGCTCTTGCTGTACAAAGCGCAAATAAGACAGTGCTTAGAATATTGCTCACATATCTGGGGTGCCGCACGAAAGCACACCCTAAAGCTGCTGGATTCCATTCAGAAGAGAGCTGTGCGTCTCGTCGGCGACCCGGAGTTGACCCGGAATCTGGATAGTCTGGAACACCGCATACATGTGGCCGAGATGTCTCTGTTTTACAGATACTTTCACGGCAGATGTTCCCAGGATTTGGCCCGCATCATCCCGCCCCTGGTAACTCCTGTCAGACACTCACGTCAGACGGCAAGAGTACACCTAGAACATCGCTTTACAAGAACTTCTTTGTCTGGCGCACTGCATCACTGTGGAACTCACTTCCAGGACTTCTGTTTCCCACTAATTACAACCTACAATTATTCAAGAACCGTGTCAATCAACATCTTCGCGCACACACCGCTCGTCGACCGCCATAGGATCTCCCTTTAGTGTGTGTGCCACTGCCATAAAAAAAGTATTAATTTAAAGTAAACTCTTAATTGTTTTTTGTAGATTTACTGGTTTGTAAAGGATTTTATTGAACTTGACCTTTTATATCTAATTATTATACAGGATGTTCCTAAATATCCTGTTCATACGGAGGGGGTAATTCTTTGGCTTATTTCGTTACTGATCTTTAGGGTGTTGAAATTTCAAGATTTTATAGTTATTTCTTTATAGCTCCTGCAGTTTTTAAGATATTTAGGTCAAGAAATTTGGAATATAGGTTACACTGTAGGTCGTATATCATTGGGTATGTCAAATGGTTGTGAGAATCTACAGGGTGTTATTTTTTCAGGGGACGTGCTCTCTTTTCTCCTCCTGATTTTTTTTTTGCGGTGAGCCACTGGTAGATTCTAAAATGCAAAATAAATTTTCTGTTTTATTAAGAAAAATTTTGGTCTTTTATAGTTTTTCCGTATTTGCCACCGTTATTGAGAAAAAAAAATAAAAAACGATTTTTTTAACGTTGTTTCGTTATGGTTATTATTAAGGTTTTTCTTAAGTAATTAATCATTGCTGTAAAAACCGGGTTATTCCAGCATTAATTTTCAGGTAGCGGCAAATAAACTCTCAATTTTATTAGTTAAAATTTATTATCAAACTTTAATGTAATGGTATCCAATGAAAATAATTAATTCATATCGAGTAATTCTACAATTTCCTCTGTAAGATCTTGATTTTTATTATTAAATTTAGGTCGCAAATTTCGTAATTAAAGGATCAGAGGCTAAAAGAAGATATTTAAATACATCTTCGTTGCTGGCCTTTCGTAAAATTTTTCTTGAGTGGTTTTGTCTGTAGGATCTCATAAGTTTATGATTGGTAATAGTGCTTCTTGTATAATATCCGCTCCGTGAATTAATATGTTATGGACAGTTACTGGCATGTAAAACCACCCATACAGTTTAATGAATTGTTCGGCAACTTTCAATCTTCTAAATTTTTCTGTGTTGATATTTTCACCATAAGCCATTGTTTTCAAAATAACTCCGAAACCATTAATTAGTGTTTCATTTACACCTGTAATTTCTGCGGAGGGCTTTGGGTCAGCGAAAAACTTCCTGGCCGTATTTCCGGTATTTGTGGTTCCCTTTCCTTGTTTAATAACATGTATTTCAATTTTTCGTTCATTTTTCAGAGTTTTCTGTTTAGTGGTTTTAGCTGACCAAGACTTGAAAGGCAAATTGTATGCAATGTGCAGCAAGCACTCAAAACATCGGATCCATTCATGGAGCGACGAAATTCCATAAGAACGATTGTCTTTTTTGACAGTTTTATTTTTAACTAGATTTAAGTTGTTCATCTCCTTTGGTGACGAATTACACAAAAAACATCTCATTGAGGATTTGGTATCGGTCATAATATTAATAATATTTCCATCGATCATTGTAAAGGACAAAATATGACTCACTGTAATGTCCTCATATGTAGTCTGTAACAATTCGGTAATTTCTTCCTGAATTTCGGCAACAACTTTCTTTACCAAATTGTCATCTTCTTTGGCAAAATGAAATTGTATAGGTCTACAATACCTTGTAGAAGATAGATGTTCCTTATTCCAAAAAACACAATGATTGTCATTCGCGTCACACAATTTAATAGGTACAAAACTACATCTAAAAACACTGTTATCAGAGTCGCTTTGAGACAAAGTCCTATTGTATTGTGCCTGATCAGATGCCCCATCACAGCCACACTTTGAAAATAAAACGCAGTTTTTATTTGGCAAACTTTGCTTATTTAATGAGTCAATCTGGTAATAGTTTGATTTCAAACTGACTACAGTTTTACCTTCGAAAAAGATTCGGTTATTGTAATGGTGTCTCTTGCAGGATTACAATCTGATTTCGCTTTTTGAATTTGATAATAACTGGGGAACTTTTCTGACTGATTTCGAATTATATAATATATATTTTGATAGATCAGCTGCAACAAAACCACTTAAAGCTTTTTCTTTTGACATAGTTTTCTTCTCTGACTCTAACACTGATCGACAAAACTTTCTGGTTTTCTGAGGATGCTCAGGCTATGTCTGCAAGAAGTTGAAAACAAATTGGGCATCCGTTGACTTTAGTGCTTTTTTAGCAGCAAAATCAATATGTTCCTGAGGATACTCTTTTAAATAATCCGTTCTTCTTTTTTGCCGATCACACAACGATTCAAATATATGAGAAGTAGAGGATGTTGTCGCCATATTCTCATCGTTTTCTTCATTATTAGAAATTGAAAATGTTTTTTGTAACCAACTCTGATGATTACGTAAAAATCTATCATAGGTTCTATTGGACTGCTGCCGCTTAACTGACAATGAATGACAATATTTTCCCAACTTTACTGTTAACTGCTTAGCGCTACATTTACCTCTAATATTAAAGGTTTCAATAAAATAACTTGATAATAATTGATAGTTACTAAAATCAATATTATAATCTATTGTAATCTATACTAGGAAAATAAAATAAAATAAAATAATAAACGTAGTAAAAAACGCGTATATTAAAATAAAAAAATATATGAATGAGCAAAGACAAACGAATTATCTGGCTGGCGGACCAAACGCAAGTGTGGTTTTCCCATTCCTCGATCCACGCTCTCCGCGGACCGCTTTTATGTTGCCGTTTGCTATTTTGCCGAGGAACCGTGACATCACCGATTCGAACTCCGATCTTAGTGATTAATACGTTTACAGTACTGATGTACTTTTACGCCCACGTGAAATCCTTACCTGAAACCACAGAAAAATAGGACTTCAGCTAAAAACGACAACATGGCGAATGAATTCATTCGTCATCAGAACTAGTTTCATCGCTTGATGAAACTCTCCTGACAAACAATTTCATATGCTCGGAGGGGCATATCCCTGTATATGCTGTTCGAGAAGGTTTCGATCCCGGCAGCTCATTGACCACGTAACGGTCATTATCCAACACTCGTGTAACAACAAAGGGTCGTCGATACCGTGACTCGAGTTTTCTACTTTGTCCATCATTGGACCCCTTTGCCTTACAGATGAGCACGTGTTGCCCAACTCCAAATGTTTTTGGAGATGAATGATTCTTATCATACCACTCCTTTTGGTATCTTTGTCTAGACAATACTTGCTGAGAGACCTCTTCTCTCATTTTTCAGATCTGGACTTTCTTCTGCGCACACTTTACCTGACAAGAAGGCATCCTTAACACCTCCGGCCGGTAGCCGAAAAACAGTTCGTAGGGTCTCTTCTCCATAGTAGAATTACTTGTTGAATTAATTCCCCACCTAACATTACTAACAGCTTCATCCCAACGACTTTCATCGTCGGTTGATGCCAGTAGAGCTGAAAGAATAGATCTATTCATTCTTTCCACCTGGCCGTTTGCCCGTGGTGTGGAAGTAGCACACAAAACTCTCATTACTTCCAGCTTCTCGCAATACTCCGTAAAATTATTGCTGGTGAACGCCGTACCACGATCAGATATGAGGCGTCGGAGAACTCCGAACATCTCGATTATCTAATCAAGGAATTTGATAACTGGAGCAGTTTTCGTATTCGGAACGGTTTTCAAAAACACAAATTTGGTAAATGCGTCTACAGCGACGATTAATTATGCATTTTCTTGACACTCTTTAAAAAAAAGCCCTAAATCATTAATATGTAAAGTATCCATTGGGACTTTTTCTTTATGGGATGTAAGGCCCCTGGTATTTTTCCGGAAGGGTTTTTATTATACAAGCCACCCAAGCAGGAATTTATATATTTTTTTTTATATATTTTCACATGGACGGGAACCAGTATCTCGCACGGATGGACTCCGTGGTCTTATCCACGGCGAAGCGTCCTGCATCGTCATGGTAATACATTAAAATTATTCGCCTTGCACTCTTTGGAATCACCCCTCTATTCCCGTTCTCGGTTCTTCTAAATAATCGATTATCTTTTAAACAATATTCCTTCTATTATCATTTTGCATTTAGCATCCTGAAGTTGAGCAGACAGGATACAATCATCTTCTGTCAGGTTGACAATCATAACGTTTAGTGTTTCATCTTTGTTATCAGGAGTGTTCCTGCTCAAGGCATCTACGTGATTCATCTTTGTACCAGGGCGATATTCTATATCAAAAACGAATTCTTGTATAGCCAGCCACCATCGCGCTATTATTCTCGGAATTAATTCACGTTTCAGGAGAGTATGACGAAAGGAATTACAATCTGTAACCACCTTGAATTTTTTTGCAAACCAAATATATATGGAACTTCTTTAAAGCACAAACTACTCCTAGAGTTTCGAGCTCATATGAGTGATAGTTTTGCTCTTCGTTAGATGTTGCTCTACTATAATATTGTAAAGGTTTGATCGTTCCGTCTTCTTGTTTTTGTAAAAGTAAGCCAAATTTACTCGCATCACAATGCACTTCCGTTTCCGCAACCATGTTATACATTTCCAACACAGGTATTTGCGTCAATTTAGTTTTAAGGTCTTGAAAAGCCGTTTTTTGTTCTCTTTCCCATTTAAAAACAATATCCTTTCTCGTCAAATTCGTTATTGGTTTAGCAATAGAAGCGAATACTTTAATGAACTTCCTGAAATAACTTGTCAGACCCAAGAATTGTCTTACTTCATGTACATTACGAGGTGGTAGAAAATCCGATACTGCCTTTATCTTATCTCTTCCAGGTCTAATCCCTTCACCAGAAATTTCATGGCCCAAGTATTCTATTTGGTTTTGCAAAAATTTACATTTGTTAAGTCTTAGCGTTAATCCAGCATCCCTGAAAATACCTAAAATTGTTTCAAGTCGCTCTACGCCCTGTTCAAAAGATATTGCAGGTACTAATACATCGTCTAAGTACGCCATTGCACTGTTGTATCGTAATTGACCTAGGATTTTATTAATACATCTTTGAAATACCGCAGGAGCATTTACGAGTCCGAATGACATCCGCAAATATTCAAAGTGGCCGTCCGGAGTCACAAAAGCAGTCT
>MU186916.1:67086-82159 GCA_016904865.1 Pissodes strobi
AACTCATATGCAAATTGTTTCACATATATTTTAAATAAATGTAGAAGTTTGGAATAATGTGAAAATTATAGGCTGTCGGTTTCATCTCAGTCAAGCTTAGGGGAGAAAAACAAGCCCTAGAATTAGCAAGAGATTACAGGGAGAGAACCGAACTAGGAAAATGGATTGGATATTGTTTTGGTATTCCTTTCTTAGGTAAATATTATTGTGCTATATTATGTTTGCTATGTTTTCTAATTAATATTTCTTTACAGATCCAGAAAGTGTGGGTTAGTTTGAGTTAGTCTTTTTTCTTATTTTCTTAGGTAAATATTATTGTGCTATGTTATGTTTTCTAATTAATATTTCTTTGCCGATCCAGAAAGTGTGGGTTGGTTTGGGTTAGTCTTCTTTTCTTAGTCAAATATTATTCTGCTATGTTATGTTTGCTATGTTTTCTAATTAATATTTCTTTACAAATCCAGAAAGTGTGGGAAAATGCTTTGCATTTGAATTAAATTAAATGAAACCCGACAATCAGCAGTTGGTAAAATTTGCCGACTATCTGGTAGAAAATTATATAGATGACCGTTCATTATTTCCACCTGAGATATGGGCCGCGAGATCAGCTACCAGCCAAAGAACTGCAAATACGTGCGAGCCATTCCATTCACATTTAGGTAAATGTTTTAATTTTAGCCATCCAAACATATTTGTATTTTTGGAAACACTTAAACTTTATCAATGCGAAATATACATACAGATGCAGAGTATAAATGGTTCCAAACGTCTAAGCAATAAGACCCAAAAATGAGAAAATTTTTTACAAAAAATTATTGTAAAATTTAATAATAAGCAAATTTCTATGTTGCAATATGTAAAATTAACTTCTCATTATTATAGTTTTTAAAATTATAGTTGAGGTGATAAATTTTATTTGCCAACTTGATGTACCTACGTCTTTTATTATAAGTACCTAGTATCCTAGTAATATATTTCAAACTACCTGCTGGGGAGCGGACGAAAATGTATGTTATCGAAAATTGATACCGGACGAAAGTGTGCCTATTCAGGTAAAGTGTTTCTTCACATTTGACCATTGAGTCAGGCGGGCGAACGAAACTGTATCTGCCCGGCACCGCGTCCACGGCGATTTTCTTCTTTAATAATCCTTAATTTCGGTTCTTCTGTCATCGTGGGTTGTTGACCTGCGGATTCTTTTGTTATGTCCTTACTTTCTGGTCTCCTCAATAACGGATTTATTGGACTTTTTAAATAATTTGTATTGTATTTTTTCCACTTTGTTTTTTCTTCTTTCTAGGAATATAAAAAATATTGTTTAGACAAAAAAATTCTTTAAATAATTTTGAATTAAATAACTGGCACTCTACAAAATAAATTGTTAGGAGGCCCTGGGGAACAAGTGACGGGACTTATTTTCCTTGGAACATAGAGCTGTCAAAAGCAGTAATTAGTTAATATATAAATATTTTAAGTAATTATTTTAAGGACGAGTGTCTCGCGAGAGCTTTACTTTGGCTGCTGTCAGGGTCGAATGTTACAAATGCAGATACAGACATCAAATTCATTCAAAGGAGGGGGATTCTTTGTGAATGTATTCGCGGAAACACATGCAAGCTGCTGTATATATATTACAATGAGTAATATTTCACTATTCGCATGGTCCTCTGCTCGCTGCCGCTGGCTACGGGGGCTCAAGAAAAGGAATCTAACCAGGTGCTAACCCAAACGTAACCCAAGACGTATCCGAAATCAAGAAAAAACTGTTTGCTAACCAAAACTAACCCAAGACATACCCAAAATCAAGAAAAAAACTGTTTAGAAACTTAACCGTAAAAAAAATAAAAAAAAGCAACGGGGTTTGAATCCGAGCCGCCGCCGATAGCCACCGAATTGAGACCTAACCATCTAAACCTCTAGACCACGACGCGTCATGCCGCAAATTGATTGCATCGCGAAAACATCGAATGAAATCGCTCGAGTCAACGCCACCTACACTAGATGGCGTTGGATAAGCTTTTACCTTGACGGCAGCCAAAGTAAAGCCCTCACTTCAGTTTCTGAAAACTTTTCATTTTCCTGAAATTAAAAGACAACATTGAGATAAAGTAGAAGATATGTTTTATACACCACCATAGTTATTAAACAATCACTGTTAATCACGTAACATGTCACATAATAAGAATTACTATCGCAATGATATCGCTTAGTTTGTTGAATATGAGGGATTTAAATCACCATCATTTACTGCAAGTTCCTCAGGGGTCTAACCTGGGGCCTCTCTTTTTTCTTTTTTCTCATTTTCATTGACGATCTTATTAAGAGCATAAAATGTCATAAACTAGCATATGCAGATGATCTGAAAATATTTCAGCGAATCGATTGCATTGAAGACTGTGAAAAACTTCAGCTTGACTTGCTCACTATTAACACCTAACTCTCAATGTTTCAAAGGGCAACCTGGTCAGTTTTAGCAGGATGAATGACCTGATAAAGCATGACTACTCACTGGATGGCACTGTGCTGAGTAGATCTGAGAGTGTTCGTGACCTTAGCGTTGTTTTCGTTGAAGTTCACTTTTGGTTCTCACATACAACAATTAGTGACCTCTGCCTCCAGAACGCTTGGTTTTATAATTAGAAATAGCAAGCAATTTACCAAATCATTTACTCTAAAGCTCTTGTATTACACGTTTGTTCGATCTAAGCTCGACTACGCGGCGGTTGTTTGGAATCCAATTTATAATTGTCATATTAACAGCATTGAGTCCGTGCAGAGGTGGTTCCTAAAATATGTAGCATTCAAGGAGGACGGTGTATGGTGTGTGGTTAGGCAGTTCGACCATAATCTCCTTCTGACACGGTTTAATGAGCAAGCTCTCTCAACAAGAAGATTTGTTCAATTTGTTGGTTTCTTGTTTGGACTGCTGCGTGGTGGAGTGGACTTGCCTTTGCTTTTGGGTTGTATTAACTTCCTAGTGCCACATTTGGAGGCGAGACACAGCCCAACTTTTTATCTCAGCACAGCTAGGTCCAACATCCTGAAGCAGTGTCCAGTTTTCTCAATGTGTAATGTATTTAATCAGGTCTGTGACGTTTGTGATATTTATACCGATCCCCTCGCCAACTCTGTTATACATCTACACCGTCCCCTGTAATTTTTCTGTATTGTAGCCGTTAAGTACTACGTTAAGTATAATGATTGTTATTTCTCTTAGATGCACGCTGGCACTCCATAGTCTTTCCTTTGGATATACAACTATATTCTTTCTAATTTTATTTTATTTTTATAATTACTTTATTTGTATTTTGTAGATATTACTGTTAAGTTATGATTTTCCTGTAAGTGGGTGTTTAACCTGTTGGAAATAAAGGCTTTATTCATTTACCTTTGATTGCTCAAATATATATTCAATTTTGTTGTTTTGATTTGAGTCGATGGTTGTGACATTATCCGAATCAAACTGAGACTCTTTGCCTTCAAACGTAAGGGGGTCCATTGTGGATAAAACCAGTTCATTTTCATCATCTTTGGGAGGAGGTGGACCTCCTCCAGTTTTTAAAATCTTTTGCCTCTCATCAACTACTTTTTTTCTAGCCAACATTCTTTTATTTTCATAAAATCTCTTTAATTGGTCGACAGTTCTGTGCCGAGTTGGTGACGGCATTGGTTTGTTTATTCTGTAGAGTGCTCTTATATTTAAGAGAGATGGAAAATACTAAATTTTGTTCTCTTGGGGTAAAATTAATTGGCCTTTTTCTTTTGTTCTCTTCAGTCATTTTATTTTTCTTTTTTTCACCACGACACGGCAGGACTTCAGTTAAACAATGAAAACATTTTAAATTTTGTGAGGTTAATCACAATATTTTTGACGTTTCAATGACCATTAAGTGTCATATCGCGTTCGGAAAATGATTACTCGGATAGAAATCCCATTCGATATAACCACGTTCACAGCGTTGCCATGTTGAAGTAACAGTAAAGGGACCAATAGTTAAGTAAGTAAGAAATATGATGTGCAGGTCATTTAAAGTTAAGGAACCAATAAAATTTATGGATCTCTTAGCTAATGGTCCAATAAGAAAAAGTCGGCGTAAATGGGTGTAACAATTTTAAGCAACGTCTTCTTTTTGTTCGTGTGTTTATACTATTAAAACTTTTTCTAGTTAGTCATTGATTTTTAGATTTTTTAGGTATAAGTTGCTTTCGTCTATGAATAATTTTCTGATTCAGGCAAGCAGAATTTCTATTCAGAAAGTTTTGTTTATTTCTTCCACTAGAACGCCATCTACTAATAACTTTGTTTGAAAAGAAACTTATTTTCGTTTTGTTCCCGAGTTTTAGGCAACTTGTTTTTAACAAACTCGACCATTTTTGCTCTCACTTCTGAAGTATTGGAAATTGAACGAAAAAAAAGAAGTAGAACATGCATTCAATAAATTAAGTTTAAAATATTACTATTTGTAATTTCAATAATTAAAAGATATTATAAACTTACCAATTAGATTATTCGACATGACTAAATACAAACTTTTTATTCTTCGATTAAATAACAATAAAATAGAGCACAATGTCGCACCATAAAAACCACTGACCGCCTTAAAACGAGTATTTTGACTAGTGTCAAAAGGATTATCTCTCCAGCCATGGCCAACTCGATAATGTGCTTCGATTAAAATCAAATAAGCATAATATCTGTCTAGCTATCATTTTATGATGCTACGGCTGACTTTTCATGTTTTTAGTTTTGGGACTAATGTCCCCGTAAATATCAATTATAAACCACTGTGCGACGCAGCTCTAGAAAGATGTAGAGATGTAGAGAGTTATTGGAAATTCCGAAATAGGGCTAGCATTATTAGTGCAACAACCTTATTTAAATACTGCTTGACAACGCTGCCGAAAAGAACCAGTTATTGGATCGAACCGAACTTGGTGTGGTCCGTCTCCCCCATGCTTTTCTTTATTTCTGACTCAACCTCACTTGTAACTTGGGCAAACGCTTAGAATTCACCAACCTTCAAGAAAATCGATATTTTGAATCGATTTGAGGTCGCCTTAAAAGAGATCGATTCTTAAAATATCGATATTTTTTAGCTGTTTAGTGTTTATGTTTATATATGTTTTCTGATTCTGGGTTACTCTGAGTTAATTTTTTTGTGCTCATTTTTAAGTTTTTGAAGGAAATTGGTGTGGGGGTATTAAGCGCACAACATTATAACACAAACACAACAAATACTATCTTAAAAGTAATAAGTTTTATTCTTTTACAACAACAAATACTAACTTAAGTACCTAATACCTTGTACAACAACAAATACTACCTTAGTTAGTTAGTTATTATTTTTATATTTTCCAGTATGAACTATCTAAAGAATGTAAAAAAAGAAGTTGTGAAAGATGTTCCCCACTAAGCCGGTTTCTTGTTTGCGTCAAGATATTTCCTGCTTGTGAAAATACCCTTTCCGGTGGAACGGAAGTTTCAACGACTGAAAGATAACCAAAACACAACTGGGTCATCCCCCAGTGGGATGGCTGGTAAGTTTAAATAAACGTTAAGACTAAAGGACATCTAATTTTCATGGGAATCACCTTTTGTTTTCTGCAAAACAGCAATGTTGATGATACGACCAAATACTTTCGGTATTCTTATTTTGTATTGGTGTAGACATTGTAGGCCCTGCAGCTTCAGCGGTACTTTTTTCGTAAAGACTTTTTAACTGTTTATCAATAAAATTTATTGCTTGTGCACATGAATTGGGATTATAAAATTAATTTTTTCTATTTTGGTATCATCAAGAAGTATTTTCGATACGCAAAGTAGTGTCGAAAAGAAGCTCTTTTCGACACTACTTTTCTTGACTGGTTGCTAGGATATTAACAAAATTGTTCAACGTCAAGGCTCAGCAGCTAAAATTTCGACACCGTTTTGAATGGGATTCCTAATAATACAGACGTCAAAAGTGACAAGATGGCCGTCCAACTTTTGATCGCGATTTGAATAAATTAATGTTTTTCATTAAAAAACGTACAAAATAGAAAAAATGGTACAAAATACACGTTTTAAAAGACATTTATCGCACTCGCACGTTAGGAAACTCCCCGCAAGCGGGTCGTTTCCTAATTTCGTGCTCGTGCGATAAAATATGGTCTTTTAAAACTAGTATCTTAATATACTATTTTTAAACTGTGGATCTAATAAAGTAGAAAGTGTCAATAATCGGTTTTCTTCAATAGCACTAAATCGTTTTGTAATTTCGATTAACATATTTTGTTTCACTTGATTGAGTTGACAGTTACTTGATGAAAATCCATTGACTATGCAAATTATTAAAAACACTCATTTTTGATTTTTACAGGTTTATTTATCCCAGAAATGCCTAAAACTTTATTTTAATACTTTTTGCAAGTTTTTCTTTATAAACTGATTCAAATTGGACACAATAAGTAATAAATGCTCATATTTTGTTTATATTTTCATTTATTTTTTCTTTATCATACCGTCCTACATGTAGGACATTAGGCAAATATCATACAAAAAATTTTACATTTCGTGATATTTCACAAAACATTTTACATGTAATCCCACGTCACATTTCTGACACCTAGCAGTGTTTTTTTGATGGCACTCTCCACATCTAGTTTGTCTGTCTTGTGGAACGACATAATGAACAAGTCGGTCATAACGCAAAATATTTTTTCTACGAGCGTGCGCAAAATAGGTACTTTGCGCACGCACTTGGGAGCGCAAAATTAAATTTTGCGCACTAGTGCGGACAAGACGTAATTTTGCGCACTAGTGCTGACAAGGTTTAATTTTGACAAACAAAGTACCATTAACAATATTTATACACCAGTAAAAACGATTCTATGACATTTGCCGTCAGTGTCAAACAAATTAATTTGTTAATCTTTGCCCATTATTTTAACTACATCTAAGTAAGTCCAAGCCCAGATTTTATAAAAAGAAAAATGGAAAACGTTGAAGCAGAAGAGAACGAGGAAATACCGGTACCTACATATTTTAAACAAAGCCGCCGGCGCCGGTGCCTGCATTAGTCTGATACCCCAAAGGTCGTCCCAAAAATATGAAAAGCAATATGCAGAATTTAGCAAGTGGTAGTGATATAAATATAGGGAAGCCCTTTAAATAAGAAGTATTCTTCGCCCATTTGTCGGAACAGTTAAAAAAATATAAGCCCCCAACGCTATGGTCCAAGTATTCGGTGCTGAAAAAAGACGGTCAGTTTAAAATATTTTCCAATGTTTTCAGCGTCGAGACCCACCATCCACCATAACAATGTTCTAAATGCACCAGATATTGCTGAAAATCGTTTACAAGAAAACATTATTCCAACTCCAACTGGCACAGACGGAACCTACAAAAACAACACAAAACAAGTAATATTACCCTCCATTGAAGAAACCGCATCTTCAGCATTAACCTTGCATAATGCTTCACATTGTTCATTTACTTTTAATATCGTTAATAATAATTAAATGAAATAATTAGTTTAATATTTTGTTTTCAATGCAATTTTTTAAATTGATTGTCTCATTTTTTGTTTTTATAAATTTTCTCGCTCGTAGAAAAAATACTGTTCCTAACTCTTGCGCAAAGTGTCTTGTTCGCACTCGACTGCTGCCCGAACTCCGCTTCGCGTCGTTCGGTCAACTGCAGCCAGCGTGCGAACAAGACTTACTTTGCGCACTAGTTAGGAAATATACTATTCAGTTGGTTTACCTTTTTGGTAAGTATAGCCCCTTTTGTTTTGCATCAAAATCGTTTTAGCCAGCGTTCTCCTCCAGTTGATCCAGATGTCCACCTGATTTTTTGTGAATGTACCAGCTGTTTTGAACTGCCATATCAATACAGTGACTGATAAGTGGAAAATACCACTTTTTTTCCACGAATACCAGCTCTATACAAACTAATGTTTTGATCGGACCTATCTACTCCACCCATATTCTTGTTGTACAAATTGACTACGTGTGGCTGTTCAACTTGAATATATTTCTTTTCTTTTTGCGAATAGCGTTTCACCGAATGCACAGGATTAACTCCACAGACATTAGAGCAGAATGTTACCATGTTGTCATGCCATTTGATGAAAATTATGTTAGCGTCCTTTATTTTCAAGTAATCAAATACACCTCTGTTTCTTTTTTTCATTACTTTGGAATCTTCTAAAACACTTCTGGGTATACGATTTTCCCGAATGGTCCCGGTGCCAAAAATATTTTTTTCGGTGAGACATTCAAGTAAAACCGGAGAAGAAAAAAAGCTGTCGAAAAAGAGATGAAATTTTAGGTTTACCGATGTTATATTCTAGGCGAAATACGTTTCTGAAAAAGTCTTTTTAACTTTTAAATTGTTTTCAGGTACTTGATCATTATACATGGTCAGCAGCTTATTAATAGATAAATCAGAAGCCAAATACTATCGGCTACTTTGTTTTCTACAATAGTGTACATCATCAGATCATTGCAATTTTTCAATAAACTTTTTAACAGCCTTTGTCTTTTGAGCATAAAGAGGTTTTTGTTTTGAACCATCCCGATTTTCTTTCACGGGCAAGCCAGTATGTAAAATAAACCTGCCAATTCTTTGAATGCGGAAACTTGAAGAATATCCTTAAATGTATTTTGACATACCTGTACTTTAAAGTTCTTCGTTTCCTTAATTTTCACCAAGCACTTGATAGCTACCGACTCTCTGGACGATCTTGCTTTCTTCGCTCTAGATCTGAAAGGGACACCAATTGACATATAGTTCAAGATAGAGTTGTCTTGTTCAGTCTTGGTTTTCAGAGAATAAAATAAGTCATGAACCTCTTTAATATCCTGTATTGCGAGTATAGAACAGCGATAGGTTTTACCCGTTGAATGTTTGTATTTTGGGAAAACAGGCAGTTGCGCAGGGGCATTCTACAAAAAAAAAATTAAATATAACCTAAATTGTTTGAATCAGAAACGTGTATAGCCTTTTTCTTGTATGACACGTAAGCAAAATGATTCATTATCTATAGTGTTATCAAATAATTTAATATTTATGTTAAGCACAGCCTTGTTTTAAATGTACTGAATTCGTTCGTATGATGCAGTAATAAAATGTACAGTGACGTGATACAAATTCGGAGTTTCTATTGATCGCCCGGATATGGCGAGTTTTGAAATGATAAAGGCGAAGGATAAGGCAAGTTATGGAATGATGCTTGAACTTTTATATGCTTTGAACGTAGGATAAGATGGATTTTGACACGTTTTTGGTGGCCTACCGTATGGTTGGCTATTAGCAGATCCTATAGACTATAGACATCGCTATCTCACCTTTAGTAAAAACTGGATAAGGCGAGTTTTGGAATGGAACCCCTCAAGTAAAATATTAATTTTTCGATTTTTTCTTGGAGTACTTTTAAACGACTGATTACTTGTTTTTAAAAGATGGTATATACGGAATCTAATATATAATTTCAGAAGATAATCGATTGGCAAATTTGAACAAGGATGTATATATAGTCAATTTGTTGAAATAAAGCATATAAAGTTTTTCCTGGAAAATTTAACATACAAGAATCAACATTTTCAATAAAGACTTTTTCCAGCTTATAAATGAAATTATAGAATGTTTCATGCGGTTTCTTTAAGCTGCCAAAAGTATATTTTTCTGTGTCATATGTTTTAAAATAAAGAAATATGTTTGAATCGTCCAATTTATTATTTTCGGGGGCAAAATGTCGACGCATTGGATAATTGCAATTTTTGAGACATCGTTGAGTTAAATATCCACATATATATTTAAAAGCATTTTGCTCTGGTAATTCCATATTGCGATAACTACGTGAATCTATTTGAAAACTGGTTGTCACATCAGTAGTAAGGAAAGTTGTTACAGAACTAAGAGATAAATCAGAAAACTCGACAATTTCCGTAATTATGGTATCGAGGTCTTCTTCACAGTTCATATTATCAAATTGAACTTATTAGACACAAGAATTTTTTAAAAGCACGAAAAAACTGGATGGGACTTGGATTTACTGCGTTTCCATGTTGTTGCCTTATATTGCCAAAAAACTTCTCGACGCAATCTTGATTTAGACGTCTAGTAAGAAGAAACTGAACACCCGTACAATGAAGAATTGGCCATAATTTTAACAATGCATGTGTGGAAATTTTCCAGCATTTTACAAATTTTACTGAAACCTTATATTTTGAAGAATTATAAACAATTAATGTATCTAAAAATTGGAGCATTTCATTTAAAAACTGTATTTGATGGATTTCGCCATAGCATTTGAAGGCAATGATCCTAATCTTACGTGAGTGTCAAGAGCTGCGGCAACAGTATGACTAACTACTTGAGTTGCTAATTTTACCCGCATCCTTTTAAAATTTGTTGGATTTATATGCGATTTGGTTAATTTTGGAGCTAACTTATTTAAAAATGTTCTATCATTTTCGTAGAATGCAACAATATCTGCCCAAGAAGCCGATTGATCATCCCATTTGAAATCGTTCTGCAACAAATTATTCCTCATTGCTTTTATTAGATGTGGCGGATTAAAATAATAATAAAATTTCACCCTAAATGAATTTCAGGGTTATCAACTCTAAATCCCAAAAGCTTTGACAGCTCTATAAAATTCGACCCCATATCCAAAACTAAACGTACAACTTCAAGACTAATATTAGTTAAATACTTATAATGAAGTCCAATAAATCTTTTACGTCAGTCGCTTTATAAGTTGTTGACAAAAAGTATATGCTACTGGTTGTTTCCAAGTATTTTTTGTTCCTCTTACCATGAAAATTGTAGCGGAAGAGGCAGGTTTAATAGAGTGAGTTTCTCCATTATCTTCTAAACCAATTATGGTATCATTCATATCAATTATGAAATAAATTGGTTTTCAAGGACATTTCACCCATACACAAAACACATAGTTTACCTAAAGGCTGAAATTTAGAAGTTACTGAAATAAAGTGCTATTAAGTCCTGTGAAAAATTTCACGTTTTGAACAAAACGACATAAGGATCTATAAGAAGGCAAAAAAATGTTTATTGTAACTGTTTGTTTCGGACTCAGGAAATATAAAGAAATAGAAAATTGTTTTAATTCCGTACTATAACGTCTACCATGTTCAGATCTGTTCATAAGTTTAGTTGAAATGTTTGGCGTTAAGAATTTGTCGCAGTTTGATTTAAAATTATCTTCAGTTGGATTTTATAACCTTCTTAATGCTACCTAAAGTTCGTGTTTCAATTTACTATTTTCCTCCTTCAATGCTCGTATTATGGATTTTTTGTTTCATTTTGCGTGGAGTTGTTGCGCTGAGAACACTTTCAGTTTGTGTTTCCACTGGTGACATCAAGGGTGGCGAAATTATTGTAGTGGTATCAGCTGCAGGCATTACTCGGATCTGTTCAATCAACTTAATTTTTTTGTATGATGTCGCTATATTGTCAAAGAGGACTTTGGGCGCTTCCCATTACGTGTCGCAGAGTATATTTGCTTGCGGCGATCCTCTTTGCTCTTCCAGGTTGCGTAACTCAGAGGTGATGTATAGAATAATGACTGCCTAACTTCGAAATACATGCGTATATTGATGCTCAAGTTTAGTATACATGAAGTTATGCACGTATGTTGATAACCATGTTTGAATATTATTTACCAGAATAGCGTGAAGCGCATGACCTTTCATTGAGGACTGACCGGACTCGACCTATTTGGTTCCCTTGAAACAACTTGCGGTTCCCTTGAAAGTACTTTTAGTTTATGTTAGATTTTAAGAGAGTTAATTCGTTTAATTTATATCGGTGTGCTTAATTTAGTTTCACTTTAATTTAGGTTCACTTTTTACTTTTTCACTGACGTAACTTTAGGGAGGTTTGAACGTGTTACCAGAAAGCGTTTGCCCTTGAGGTACTACTAACTGGATGACCAGGTGTGGAGGGTTTGAACTTGTTACCAGAAAGCGTTTGCCCTTGAGGTACTACTAACCTGATGACTAAGTTGTCGTTTACTCGATTTGCTCGCTCTTTTATACTAAAATTTGTTGAAAGTTTATTGCAAGCGACAGTTTTTAGGCGAGTGGTTTTCGATAGATGTTACAAGAGCAAACAAGGACATGGGTGAAATAGCCCTAATATAATAATATGTACCTAAATAGGTATATTATTATACTCCCTACAGATCAAAAATAAAAAAATGTAATGTTTGATTGATTGATTGATTAAATAACGGGAATGATACTTACCATCCATAGGTTCTTGATTAAAATGTATTGGCTCAGCATTACATAAAAGGCGTGTTTTTTCCCTAGGGTTATTAAACATGGAGGCATGAAAAGGAATGCTGCAAACACGATACGAATTGTATGCTTTTTGTGAAGTAAAATCAGGCATTCAACAAATCAGCACGACCACTGGCCTGGAGCCATTGTCGACATCTAGAAGTAAAAACATAATGGTAATATTTTTTTGGAAACATATGCACTTTATTGACTGGTTTTACATTTTATTTTATGAGGATGTGCACTCAATGAATTCAACTGAATGTAGATTATTTTGTTTAGCCTATAGTAAAGTATGAAGGATTTTGCAGTAGGTTTTTTTGTGAAACATTACCCAATATAAAAATAATAAAATTTGCATTTTAAGAATCACCTACTCTACTTAAGATATAATATGTTTTAGATAGTTAAGCCTTAACAACCTTTATTGGTATTGTTGGGGAAACAGCCCAACAAGTGTATTAACTTGTCATTTTCACCGTATAGTTTGGTGTTAACACCCTGTATGTATGGAGTATGAATGAGCCATAATTGATCCATATGGCCATATGGCCAAATAAATAGTTTGAGTTTGAGTTTGACTAATAGATTTATTTAACTCCAGGTAAACAGAAATTTGTGAATTTAAATCAGCATATGTCAGTTCTTCATTACCCCTTAGTCCAAACCTGGATGGTCGATTCCATTGTATAAAGCTAGCGTCGGGGAAAACGTTTTTAATCGTTTTCAATTTAACATATCCTGGTCTCAGTCACTGTTCTTTGGACAACAATATGTCGAAGAGAGAAAGAGCATTTGTCTACCCTCTCAAATGCAATAATGGGCTCGCCCACGCTTATACCCCCACATTTCAGTTGGTTTTGCCGCAAGGTGATAGCTAGAAGAAGAAATTATATTTCAGTTCAGTTCAAGCATGCACTCGAATAGCAGTAAAACGTGCTGTTTTCCCTCTGGCCAAAGGTTAAATTTCTTTTGGGCCAATTTTTCTTCTTGTATGCACAGATATTTGTAGAATATCTAGTGTACCTCAGTAATCATTGTTCACACTTGGACAAGGACCTCATTTAGGCGTTTTAATGCAATTTCTTGAAACAGAAACGACGTAGCGTCTCTATTCCCTTGTAGATTAAAGAGTAATGTAATCCATTCCAAATCCCAGCAAAGCTAATACATGAATCCAATGGTTAAAGTTTAATAGACTACCCCTGGGTACGATAGTAGGAGAGAAAATCGAATATCAAGGTATTTGTAAAGTGAAAGGAAGTTGAAATTTTAAAGACAAAAGTTTCATTTTTAATTAACAAATCAAAACTTTTTAGTAGATATTTTAATTAAGCACCTTTTTTGTAATATTAGTTGTAAGTGTGAAAGGATGAATGCTTGAAATTAATATAGAAAATGCTGTATATTTATATTTATCATATTCAAATGCAATTTACACCTGCATTATTAAATTAAATCAAACCAAATACATGTTTCAGTTCATCCTATAGATATAATCTCACTACCCTATGATAATACAGTTTAGTAAAAGTGGTTAATTAATAATTAAGATACCACCCCCTCCTTTATGGTTTTAAGCAATAGAAAAATCAATTATTTATCTCGACCAGGTATCTACAAAAATGTTTTTGGTCATTGGTTGTAAAAGCGTTTTGCTCTCGGTTTTGCTAAGGGTTTTTAATTCCAAATTGTTCAAGGAGCTCTTTACTTTTCTTTTCAATATGCAAGAGTTCAAATGAATTGAATAAATAATTGTTTTTAAATATTACACTTTTTATTATCATCGAATAGCAAAAAAACATTTCCTAATCTTTATTGTACCGCATTTTTCAATTTATAATAGTTCAAGTCAAAGGTTTAATAAGGTGAAAAAAAATCTCTTATAATCTCTCTTCTAAAATAAAGTTAATAATATAGATCATATTGATCTGTATGCTTTCAAATCAGAGATCTACAAGCACAGATCTACAAGCCCATGTTCATATCACTTCGCCCAGTGATTATTTCATTCTAGAAAACATTGGTAAAATAATCACGAAAGAACAGTCTATTGAATCCAACTACTATTATTGTAATTTGAGACATTTTGATAAAAAGTTGGATTCAATAGATTGTTCTTTTGTGGTTACCAATGTTTTCTAAAATAAAATTACGACTGGCCCAAAAAATGATAAATGCAAGTTTATACTAAACTTGTAAATACTATGTAATAATTAAACTCTCTTAAAAAAACTATCATAATGTTTAGACATTTATGCAGTACCTAAGAAATTGTATTAAACCCTTCAATCATTTAAAAATTATATTTTCAACTTTGTTTATACGAATTTCAGATTACTTCTGTTTGTGAGGTTAATACTATAAAGTAGGGTAAAGTTGCACTAAAATAAAATGCAAACTTACCTAATTTCATCCATAGGCACTCTAAAAAAATTCAGCTTTTCTTTGGAATTGTAATAAGTGTTTTACAGTTCTTTTAAATGCAATTAATTCCACTTTTTCCACTCCTAATATATTCCATTTTAAGAAAAATGTGAAACTTTTAATTATTAATTAATTACTACACCGCCACACAACACAAACATTGAAATATTGTTAACCATAAAAGCAAATTTCAACTCAATACTCAACATTAAATCGAAGATTACTACTCTTTGATTAATCGATCAAATGAACTTACCTGTAGTGAAGTTCGATCGTAATTATACGAGGGTCCAGTCCGAAGACATCATTCCCACCCAACCCTCTTCAGGGCCCAACCCGGTTGCGTGCACAATAC
>MU186917.1:0-12768 GCA_016904865.1 Pissodes strobi
AGTTTTTTTTGTGTCCGGAATAGCGGGACAATAGCCACACAACTTTCAATTTCATTACTGCCAATAATCGCTTAATCGAGCAGGTATCGCTGCACGGTCCTGCTATGACCCGTTTTTCTATGGTTTCGCCTGACGCTAAAGAACAATCGATATCCGTAGCTCGATTCAGGTGGGCTGCGCGATATCATTTTAGCCCAATGTTTATGATGCCAGAGTCAATTGACTTTCACTTTCAAGTTAGGATTTTTAAAAAAAATTACGACAGGAAATAGGAAGTTGCTTTTTTGTGTACAGTGAATATTATAAATAGAAGAGACAACGTGAACACGGGGTATTTTCTTTGTGTAAGATCGCAAACGATGTGAGGCCGCCTGAGTGACAGAAGAACATTTATATATAATTTATATAGTGTGTGACCAGTTAATGGGATAAATTGTCACCAGGGAAAAATTCTGTCTGGATCTGGTTTGGTTTTTTTGGGAAATCTGGACAGGATAACCTTAAGGGGGATATAAGGTATTTCACATGCCCACGTGGCAAACGGGCACTATAAGTTCAGCACAAAAGAGAACCACGTTACTGGGAGCCCTTCATTGTTGAGAAGGTAAATACTTTGGTTCTTATATTTGTAATTTGTACCGAGCAACACTATCAATAATCTTGTGACTATTTTAAACTGCCTATAAGATAATAAGCTAAAATCCATTTAGAACAGTATTCTGTTCAACGTCAGTTTTTGAAAGGCCGTACTGAATATTCTTACAGATTTATTTTTATTACTTTAGTGACTCGGTTATGTCGCGGAAGACTGCTGATGTTTTGTTTTTCAAGAATTACTCTGTATAGCTTATTTTTTTTAACATCTTGCTCGAACATGATGAAACAAACTTAGTTCTTAGGGTTCTTTAATTGTAACTTTTGTGACTGGTCAGCTCCGTGTAACTTGGAACTGTTTCAAGTTACTAATTACTGTTTGTATTTTGTAGGGTTCAATTTACGGACTTCAATTCACGGACTTCAATTTACAGGCTACTTTTAGCCAAACTAGTGTATTGCTGCTGCAGCCAGTCAAGTGAGAAGTTTACTACTTCTACGTCGAGCCATTGTGGTACTGCTGCGAGGCAGTGTGACCGACTAAGTGTATATGTGGGCCTGTTCAGCACGAAGAACACCTAGCAATAAAGCTAAGTTTAGGTTAAGTTCGGTTTAAGTCTTTCCTTTCTTCCTTCCTCTTTTCACTTGCTTTACCTTCCTTTTTTATTAATGAAATAATAAACGGTAGAGCCGATTTGACTATATTACTTCTTTTATTTTGAGACCTATCTGAATTGGCTTGACTTGTAGTGTTCGAGGTGTTCTTTTATTTCCAATTTCTTTCAGGTAAATGAAATCCGGTGGCGCTCAATAATTAGTCAATTTTGTTACCTCAGTTGCAATCAAGTGTACGTTTTCTTATTAATAACCGAGAACACTTCAGGTCAGTCACATATTTGATCTTTCAGCAGTGAGCCTACACAAATGGATCTACCCCTGAGTAGCTAAGCCGAGCTGCTAGCCACGAAACATACGACAATGGACATGAATGCGGTACTTCCAGGCACTGCAAAATGCTGCAATAAATATAATCATATGAAGAGAGATGCGATGGACGCCTACGTAGGAATCTGCATGGCACTTTAAGAAGAAGAATAATATACTAAGTTTTAATCTATGTTCATAACATGTCACTTCGACTAAATGCCTCTATCTGGCAAAATGGAATAGAAGAACTCTCTAGGTCAGCATAAAATAGACCGCTGAAGTACTTTCAGCATCAATGAAGAAAATTCTGTCCCATGGAAGGTCCCACGGAGCGTCTCTAGTTAAATTATAAATAATTTTAAGTATTCAATATGGACACACTAACATGTCACAAAACTTTTTTCTATAGGAAGCGAACCACACTATCAATAAAATACCGTTATGAGACAACGAGAAAACACACAGGGCGGCACATTTTCTAATGTATCCGTATAATGTTTGGGAGAATATATCAACGATAATTTCAAATAACAAAACTGGTCATTTTTATGCTTCTGTATGCTTCTAGCGTGCAAGGGAGAAGCCAAAAAAATATCTACGACATCCGCCAAGAGGGTGTTTCAAACGGAGTCATCGAGTAACTCGGAACTGCATTCATCGATACTGGTGAGTTGCACTCGGAAGTAACATAACGAGAGTGTCGACAAAATTCTTTGGAATCCTCGCTATTATAACATTATAAGAATAACTACTTACAAGACCAGCTATAACTTTGTGATACACTTTGGTTGTTATGAAGACGTTATTTTTAGCTCCCTGTATTACTGGCAGTTTAACAATTGTGAGTCTGAAAATATACGCGAAGAAATTGGTTTTCTAGCACTGGAGGCAAAATCCAAATCGGACTTTATTTGGCTTGCCAAATATGTCCCAAACTGTTAGGACCTTTCTTGGCCGATACGGTTCAGTTATGAAACAGTTTATTAACGTCTAATTAAGCCGAGCTGCTATTATACCTATGGTTAGCCATTGAATCAGTTTATAGGGCTGTCAGTTCTATTCAACAGTCAATCATTCAGTCTTATTTATTTAGATTCATTTAGTTCTGTCTAACATAAAAGTATATTCACTTTGGTAAACAATAATAGTAAGAGATGCGCTTTCTTTTAAGGTAACTCTGCCATAACATAGGCATAACACTAATAAAACAATATAACGAGAGTAATACTAAAAAAACATAACAAGTTACTCCAAGAATTAAAAGTTGAAGTGCCTGAAAATGCTTTTTTCTTCAAACGTCAGTAAATCCGTCATTACTCGACTGTGTAGGCGGCAGTGAAGTTTCGTTTTTCCTCCGCCGGAGCTTTACTTTTCACTTTTCCGCCGGCGGAGGTAAAAGTGTTATCATAGCAACATATATACAATACAAATAAACATCAAAATAAGCGTCAACAATTCAAGAGTTATTAAACTAAAATTTGTATTTATCACTCAATGTGTGACTGCATTTCTAAAAATCACTAATTTAGGAACAAATTGGTTATTATTTAATCGAACTTACTCAATAACTGCTTATCAATACGGAATTAAAACGCAATCGAAGACGCAATTTTAAAAATATAATTATTGTTGACAGTGTCCACTGACAGCTTTATGTTACATTACTATAGCAACAACCTGAGCCAATTCACCGACACCGCACCGGTCTAAGCCGCCTTGCGAACCCACCTATCTTTAATAATAATTATTATTACTATTAAAAAGAGACTTTTTGCATTAATTTGTCGACATTTGAAGAAAAAACAGCATATTTTATTTGGAGGAAAAGTTACTTTTCATGGCTTGCTCTCTATTACCAGCCTCACTCCGTTCGGCTGTTAAACACGAGCGCGCCATGAAAAGTATTACTTTTCCTCCATATAAAATAATATACTATTACGCTTAAGAAAATTCCCAGCAATAACCCAAATAAGCCTATACTCCTCTCTTTTAGGGTAAAGGAAATGAAGGATGAAATAATTAGAGCTAGAAAGGTCAAGGGTAAACTGGAATCAAGGTCACTCGGTCTTTCTGGAGATTCAAGAAACATTTTTCTAAATGAGGATATGCCCAAGGATGTTAGAGATTTATTTAAGTAAGGGATCTGAAAAGGCAAGGCTATAAATATGTATGGTGTAAGAATAATCGAGTTCTTTGTAAGAAAAGTGACACCTCAAAAGTTATAGAATTAAAATCTCTCTCTGAAATAATGGCCTCTATATCAAGTAACAATGCTATTTTGGAAATTTCATCCTAAATATTGCAAACGAGTTAATAGTACATAAAATATGTATTCGCTCCGTCCATAATGGCTCAAACTTATAAGGACGTCTGTGAATTTAAGCGTGATATGTGCGTAGAAAAGCAAAATGGATTAAACATTTTCTATATGAACTCTAGGTCACTAAAAAATAAACTTACTGAAATTGAGGTATTATTACCAGAGTTTAGTGTGGATATATCTATGATAATGGTGACAGAAACCTGGCTACAGGAAGCTGACCAACAGTATTATGGTTTACCCGGCTTCAACGCAGCTTTTGTAAGTAGAGAACAAAGGGGTGGAGGATGTGCAATTAATGTAAAAGAGACCCTTGATTACAACCCTATAAAAGCTATTAACAGGTATGGCATTTCATATTTAAGTATTTATGTGCCCAGTTACCAAAACTATTTTGCTGTCATCTACAACCCCTCCGGAACTAGGGAGATGGTACAGCATACCATACAGCTGCTTGATGAAGAACTGTCAAATCTAAAATCCAAGGAAATATTCTTATTCGGTGATCTAAACATAGACCTTTTAACCAGTAGTTATGAGACGGATATTTATAAGGAAGTTTGTTTGGGCAATGGCCTTCATTTTGCTAATGAAACTCTACCTACACGGTACTCTTTAACACTTATAGATCATGTTGTGACAAATTCCTTGATGCATAAGTAATTGTCTATAATTGGAAGTTCTATTAGTGATCACGATTTACAAGTTTTAAATGTTATGCATAATACTCAGCAAAACAATAATTATAGAACATATGACAAAAAATGTGTTAACTATGAAGCCGTCATTCGCGACCTAAATGCAATAAATGCAAATTTTACAGAATCTGCAAGTTGTAGTGAAAACTATAATTCAATTATTCCGGGCTTCACATCTAATACAAACTATTCCAAGAAAACTGTAAAGCTTTGTAGAGATAATAGAGTGTGGTTTAATGATCCCGAAGATATAATTCGTTAAGGCAATGAAGAAAAGGGATTATTTTTATAAAAGAAAATGTCAATATCCAGGAAGCATATTCCTACAAAATAAGTACAAAGAGTTGGACCGCAAGTCAAGGAGTTTACAAAACAAGCAAAACACTCATATTTTGCGAGAGAATTTGGAAAAGTATATGGTAACTCTAGGAAAACATGGCAAGTTATTAACTCCGTACTAACAAACAAAGAGAGGCAACAACGCAACAACATCGATTCAGTTTCCACCGAGACGAGCACTATAAGGGGCATCACTGAGATTGGAGAATATATGAATAAATTCTTTGTAAACATTGGATCTGAACTGGCGCGAAAGCTACCTGACTCTCGTGTTGATAACCGGTTGGAGATGACTAGTTTAAGAAGTATGGTTTTTCTGGAGGTGGAAGAACAAGAGATTGGTTCAATTATAGACAAACTTGATTCTACAAAAGCTGCTGGTGGAGATGATGTTGACGTGCGGTCAGTGAAAAACTGTCGTAATAGTTTGGTTCCTGTACTTTGCAAGGTAATAAATCAGTCAGGTGAGCCCCTTATAAAAGGTGGTGACAAAGACTCAGCAGACAATTATCGCCCAATCTCAGTGTTACCGATAATATCTAAAATATTTGAAAGAGCTGTAAATGATAGATTGGTGAAGTTTCTGAATGCTCAGCAGTTTGTGTATTCGCATCAATATGGCTTTCGCAAGACTGGAGATACAACTTCTGCTGCAATTAATTTAATATCCGATTTACAAGTTAATTTAAACAGTAAAAAAAAGCAGCGATAGTGTCTCTTGACTTGCGAAAGGCATTTGATACGGTTGATCATGACATTTTGTTGAATAAGATGGAGCTTCTTGGCATACGTGGATTGTGTCCTAAATGGTTTCGGGAATATCTAACAAATCGAAAGCAATTTGTTTTTATTAACAATACTCGTAGTTCGACCTTAAATGTCACGAGTGGTGTGCCACAGGACTCAATCTTAGGTCCGCCCCTGTTCCTTATTTATATGAAATCTGTTTCAAATCTGAAGTTGAAAGGCAAAATAAGATTGTATGCTGATGATACTCTTTTGGTTTATAGCGGCTTTTCAATTGAAAGTATAAAAACGATATAAAACATGACTTGAGTCTCCTTGAACAGTGGCTAATATCTCATAAGCTTACCTTAAATGTTGAAACATCGGGATATATATTTGTTTCCTCTAAAAAAATGTCAAATGAAGTACCATTGCTTTTCGGAGTTCATAAATTAAAATACTTAAGTTCTATTAAATATCTTGGTCTTTGGAATGATGAGGTTCTTAGTTGGGAACAACACATTAAAATTTTAAAAAATAAATTGTATGCACCAGTGGGTGTTTTGAAACGACTTTCTTATACTATTCCCGAACATCTGCTAAGATCTATTTACTATTCTCTTGTTCACTGTCATATACAATATTTGACAAGTGTATGGTTTCCAACAGCACAGAATTTGATAAAACCAATAAAAACTTTACAAAATCGAGCAATCAAAAATATTTATAATTTACCAACTCGGTATAGCACCGACATACTATATAAAAAATATAAAATTATGTCTCTGGAGAGTACTTATAATTATCAGATATCTGTTTATATGTATCAAGTTACACAAGGACTTCGACGTTCCAATATTAGCTTCGACCTCAGAAATACTGTGCATAATTATGATACTCGGGACCCTCAAAGTACGGAATAATAATAATAAAATTCCTTTAGAATGGAGAACCCTTTCACTAGGGCAGTTTAAAAGAAGAGTTCAAATTTTTGTATCACAGTAAACTTACTGTGTTCTTATGCCATTCTTGCATTCTGGATTTATGTTTATTTTTTTTCTTTTTATTTTAAGAGTGTTTAGGAATTCTATATTTTTTCTATTGTATTCCTAATTTATATTAGGTTTCTACTATAATACTAAAAATTTGCATTATGTAGGTGTCTTTTATATTACTCTACACTATATTGTTTAGATAAGTTTATTGACAAGCAGTGATCAAAGGATGAATCCATATAGATATTGTATTTCTGGGCTTTTATAAATAAACATGTTTCCTTTCTTTTTCTTTCTTTCATCCACAATAAATTGTAGACATTCAATCCACAATCAAGCCTCAAATCAATCAAATCGCTGTAAAATTCGTCAAAGCAATAATAAGCTTTCTTTGCCAAAATCTTCCTCACAAATCGATTAAATTGCATGTCACCCCTTATATTCTTGCATTTCAGAGGCAAGCGATTGTACATCTTTATACCCTCGTATATAATTGATTGTTTTGTAAGGGTCCTCTTAGGAATGCACAGGCCTATATTTTCACTGTTGTACCTTGTCACATAAGCATTAGAACTTGAGTCATTACATCCCTTGTACTTTTTGCGGATCAACTCAACTGTCATAAGGATAAAAATACAAGTTAACGTGAGAATCCCCTCCCTAATAAACAGCGGTTTACAGTGATATCCGGAACGAGCCCAGCATAAACATCTCACCGCACGCTTCTACCAGACTGTAGCAAGGCAAAGTAAACATTTCTTGCCGTTTTTGCTTCAAGTTCATTGCGAACCAATCTAATAGCATAGCAAGAAAAGGTCAATTTTTTTCTCAACATACTAATATGAGTATCAAACTTCAATTTGGAGTCAATAAAAACTCCCGAAAATTTAGCGCAGCCTTTATTTTCAATAGTTTCCCCATTCAGTGAGCGATTTGGAGCGGAACCCCTAAATGTCATAAGACTAGTTTTGCCTATGTTAAAAGTAAGCCTACTTACATCACACCACTCCTTTATAGTTCCAATATAATTTTTTATAGTTTCACCCAAAGTAGCGTTATCCGTTTCTAGGCACAGTATTGTGGTATCATCAGCAAACAGTGTAAAAGATCCAGTAATGTTAATGGAAGCTAGGTCATTAATGTAGATGAGAAATAACAGGGGGCTAAGCACCGATCCATGGGGAAACCCATAAACAATGGTTTGCACCGATGACACACTGCCATGGCCACCAACCTACTGCTTCCTATTAGCCAAATATTATTATATTATATTATATACCAGCATTTAAAAAAAAAGACATTGATAGTTTAAGGTTGAGTTTGTCATAACAAATAGTTTTTACTTGTCACCGTTTTTAAAATATACATTTTACTAAATAAATTAGTATATCTTCATCAGGGTCCAGTACGTTACCTAAGTTAGAAGCTTTAGTTGAAGGCAGAATTTTTTTATTTAGTACAGAAGATTGAAAGTATGGATCCAGTGAAACATATCAAACCATTAACAAGTGAGACCGACTGGCCAATATGGAAGAACAAAATAAGGGATATGCTAGATTATCATGAAGGTGCGTTAGATGTTATTGATGGCAAGCTAAAGAAGCCCAAACCGCTTGGAGAGGAAGCAACAGAAGGTCAAAAGAAGAAATTCAAAGAGGATTCTGATTTGTACCGTAAGGCTAATAGTTATGCTAAGTCAATGATCACAAGCGCAATAACTGATAATGTATATCAAAAGATCATGGACAAAACCACAGCACATGATGCGTGACTCGCACTAAAAGATCTCTTTGAAGCATCAGCTAAGGATCAGTTATTTAAGCTTTGCTTTTAACTGGTCAGCGAACGAAAATGTGTCGACCCATATAGCCAAGTTGAAGAGCCTGTTTTCTGAGCTAAACAGCGGTTTAGCACTAAAGAAGGAAAACATACTTCCAGAGTTACTGGTAGTTTGTAAAGTAAGTTTTACATATTTTACCAGAAGAGTTCAAGACTTTTAAGACAAGTTGGATGTTGCTTTCAAATGACAGTGACAAGAGTAAGACATTAGATGATTTGACAGTACAGCTTTGCATGTTTGAGAGAAATTTTGCCAAGAGTACGGATGGCAATAGTGAACAAGAGGCTCTCGTCGTAGAAAAGCATGCTAAGGTACATAGTAGAAGTAAGGACACCAGTTGCAATTATTGCAAGGTCAAAGGTCACTGGGTACGTAATTGTAAAAAGTGGATTGCTGATGGTAGGCCGCCTAAGAACAAACCAAAGACATCAGACGTGAAGACTAAAGAAAATGCATATATGACATTGTTATCTTTAGATAAGTTATGATCACAGAGCATGATGAGTCAGTTTGGTGGGTAGATAATGGCGCAACCAGGCATGTTACAAATACACCCATGTATTTGTAATATTTGTAATTTTCAGAAGTTTGACAATCCATGTAATATAAGAGCTGCAGGAAACGAGATGTTAGGAGCAGTTGGAAAAGGTACAATACAATTTCTGTATTCCAATAAAAATAGAAAACAAGATTTGCTTACCTTGAACGACATATGGTATGTTCCTCAGATATCGAAAAATCTATGTTCAGTTCTAGCAGCACATGATAGAAATATAGATGACAGTATTTTTACGTCTACGTCAACAGAATGTACGTTTAAAACTGGAAATAATGCATTAACAGGAACCAGAGAGGTTGGTCGAGGATTGTACAAGCTTAAAATGAATCCAATCATTCCAGAAGCAGAGGTTCACTGTAGTATTGCAGAAGCTGATAAATCGATGTTACAACTGTATCATGAGAGATGGGGACGCCAAGACAAGAGGTACGTAAGAGCAAAACTTAAGAAAGAGATGGGAAGCAAAGTCAAAATGGACCAAGAACTCTGTGAAGCATGTATTTATGGAAAGATGCATAGGCTTCCTTTTGGTACAAGAGAGAGAGCTACCAAACCTGCAGAGTTAATATCAGCTGATTTAGTGGGACCTTTTGAATTATCATTTCAAAAGTACAGGTACCTTTTAATTTTTAAAGACAACTATACGCAGTTTAGAATTAGTTATCTTTTAAAAGAGAAATCCGAAGTTAAGGATAGATTAAAAGATATGCTGCAGTTGGTAGAAAACGCAGGTAATTCGATAAAAGAATTATTGTCAGATGGAGGTGGAGAGTTTGACAATAATGAGGTTAGATCGTTACTAACAAGTAAAGGTACAACGATAAGACTAGCAGCGCCATATACACCTCCACAGAATGGCGGTAGTGAGCGAGAAAACAGAACAACTATAGAAATGGCTAGAACATTTAAGTTTTCCAATCAAGAAATCGAGTTTCCATCAGGACTATGGGCAGAATTAGTCAACACAGCCATCTATATACTAAACAAAACTGGTTAATCTACAGTAGAAAACGTTAGTCCGTATGAGTTATGGTATGGCAAAAGACGAAGAATAAAGCATTGAAGGATAATTGCTAGCGCTTGTTATTTCCATATTCCAGTTCAGAAAAGGCGAAAAATGGAAAATAAAGCAATGAAAGGCTATCTAGTAGGCTATGATGGTGATGAACGCTATAGAATTTGGGTAAAAGAGAAACATAGAGTTTTTGTTTCAAGAGATGTTAAGTTCCAAGAGAAACTAAAAGTATGTAAAGAAGTACCCATCTCTACAGACCAGAAAAGCACAGATAGATATATCAAACTTCCCATGAGATCACAAGACAGAAATACGGATGAAACTAGATCACAGATTGTAGAAGAGTTACCAGAACAGCAAGAAGAGGATGGTGTACAAGATAGAAATTTGGAAACTGAGATAGAATATGTGGAAACTGAAGGTGAGGAAGAAACTTCTTCATACAATTTAAGAAATCGTCAAACTTTAAAATGCCCTGATCGTTTTGAAGAATGCATTCACCTAGCTGAAGAGTTAGTATGCACGATTGAGACTCTCCAAACATATAAAGAAGCGCTTAAAATCAGGCAAAGAAATGAATAGAAGAAAGCTATGGAGAGAGAAATGAGTTCATTGATAGAATATGAGACTTGGGAGCACACAGATTTGCCAAATGGATTTAAAACCCTTCCCTGTAAGTGGGTTTACCGAGTAAAGATAAATCCAGATGGAAGCATAGATAAGTTTAAACCCAGACTAGTAATAAAAGGATTTACTCAGCGCCAAGGCATAGATTTCAATCAAACATTTAGTCCAGTAGCCAAGTTATCCACAATAAGATCCGTTTTGAGTGTTGCAGCTAGTGAGAAGATGTACTTACCGTTTGACGTTGTGACAGCATTTTTATATGGTAATTTAAAAGAGACCATATATATGGATCAGCCAGAAGGTTATCATGATGATTCCAAAAAGGTTTATAAGTTAAAGCGTAGCTTATATGGCCTAAAACAAGCACCTAGAGGTTGGAATAAGAGATTCAATGATTTCCTTTTAAAACTAAATTTTAAGGTAAGTGAAGCCGATCCATATTTGTACATAAGAAAAAGTAATGGAGAAAAGATGTTTCTTACTTTGTACGTGGACGATGGATTGATTGTGGCTTCGTCTAGAGTAGAAATAGACACTTTTTTGGCAGATTTAGGAAAATAATTCAAGATAACGTATAAAGAAGCAAGTTATTACTTAAGCTTGGAGCTTGAGAAGTCAGAAGAAGGCATAAGAATAAACCAAAGAAGCTATACAGTAAAAGTCTGGTTCTTCCCAATGTAGACCTGTATCAACTCCGATGCTTAAACCATCTGAAAGCACCATACAGAGTGAAAATTCAACACCTATAGATTTTCCTTACAGACAAGTCATAGGAGCTCTAATGTACCTAATGGTTGGGACCAGACCAGATATAGCCTATAGTGTGGGTTATTTGTCAAGATTGTTAGAAAATCCCAACCAAGAACATGCCATTTGTGCAAAAAGAGTTTTACGATACCTTGCTGGTACAAAGGATTTAGGTATCTTGTATAGATCAGCAAAAGATCCCAAGATCGAAGGCTACAGTGATGCAGATTTAAGAGGTTGTTCGGATACTGGGAGATCAACTTCAGGAGTAGTATTTACGTTTTCCCATGGAGCAATATCATGGCTAAGTCAACGTCAAGGCATAGTGGCAACTTCAACTACAGAAGCAGAATTAATTGCAGCCAGTGAAGCTACAAAAGAATTGATTTGGTTGAAGAGATTGTTCCTAAATATTGCAAAATTGAACTTACTAAATATTCTGCACTTTCTCACACCTCCTACATTCTCGGCTTTCAAGTTTATCTCAGCTAATATGGCTTCATGGTCTGATAAGGCGGCCGGTACTACCCTCGCCTTACAACAGTGTATATCATTGAAATTTATACAAAGATAGTCGATTAAAGTACTGGAAACATTAGTTATACAGTTGGGTCCTCAACCAACACTTTAAATTAGAGGATAGAAGGATTGCGAACAGACTTTGTGTGTGTATAGAATCTTTATCTAAATATTTTATATTAAAATCACCCGTAATTAAAATTTTTGATTTGACCGGCAAATGGGAAAGCAGGGCTTCCAACCTGTCCAAAAATTCTTGTGGTGTGAGGGGGTCTGTAAATGCATAACAGATAAATGTTGATTTTTTTTTATTATAAACAAGTGAGAATTCAAACTCATTTTCCACCAGCAAATCATGATAAATGCACACACTAAAAACATTTATCCATTCATGAACCCCAACGAACAAGTATTGCTGGTCCCCCCCCCATTTTGCAATGAATTTCCATCAAGTATCAGCTAAATCCATCGATTTGTTTACTATTTGAATTTTTTTGAAAGTGAATGTCTGAAAAATCACCATTGAAAATTGAAAGCCAGAGAGACATTGATGCTAGGATGTGGCTTATCTTCAGGGACAAGTTACCACTTAGCGGTAAATTTTCCTTAGTGACCTCGCACCGAGCCTCGCACTCAAAGTTGGCAATTACAAGATCCAATATATTATTGTAGATATTTTTGTGTGTATTATACTGTTTGAAATTACATAGCGCCATAAAATCGTTTAATATAGTTAATTGAGGATTAGAAGTTATGTTAAAATCTCCAATAAAAATGGTCTTGTTAGATTAGGCTCATAGTTAGAAAAAAATAAAAAAACAAATATTGATAATGCGTCAATGTTGCCTGAGGCTGAATATAA
>MU186917.1:12868-37834 GCA_016904865.1 Pissodes strobi
CCACCTCCTCTCGATACATTCATCATGTCTAGATTCCTATCCTTTCTGTAAACAACGTAATTATGGTTAAGTAGTTCTCCATTTAAAACACCATCCTGAATCCAGGTCTCAGTCACTGCCACCAAATGATTATCACAGAGAGAAACCGACTTATAAAATTCACTGGTTTTCGTATTTAAGCTTCTAACATTCTGATAGGCGATACATCTGTTCGTCTTACACAACTTTGTTAATTTAAATTATGGCTGGTCACAATTATTGGTTTACCATTACGATAGACAATCCTCAGATTAGTTTCTCCAGAGTTCAATTAGGAAATCATAGCTTGTTTAACCTTTCTGTCATGACTAATTGAAAGATGCTTAAGACTTGGATCGTTTCTAAGCTTTTGAACATTATTTATTATATTGTTAGATAGTTCCTTTCATTTGCAGATAACCTTGATGGGTCTATTTTTGTTATCACTCAGCTTACCCAAACGGAAGGCATGGATGTCAGGAGCATTGGTTTGCGTGCAGTGTTCAATGATCTGTAATCCTGTAAGTTGTCCAATAGCAAGCGGTAAAAACCGATGAAGCTATTGCTGCATTTAAGTATGTTTTTTTTTCTTTGTTTGTGTTTGTGCAGGTATAAGTGTTTATGCACTGTAGTGTATCATTCTAACTGTTTTATTCTTAAGTTTCCTGCCTAGTCTATTTTCGAATGCGTTGACACTTTGGGCTGTCACTGTCTGTTCTTCCACTGCATTCCATCAATAAACAACCCGGTTGCTTATATAGTTTTTTTAGGAAGTTTTGCTGCTTTTTCTTTTTCGAGTTTCTTGGAGTGCCCACGAAGATTATTATTATGGTTTTGTATGAAGATCTGTCTGATGTTGCAAGTAGCCACTAGTGATTTTGTATGTTTCAATTAAGTCTCCTCTGTCTTCTCTCCCTCAAAGTTGTTAGTGTTAGTCTTGTCAATCTTTTTGTGTATGGAAGGTCTCGTAACTCTGGTGGTATTTTTGTAACTCTTCTTTGTATTTTTTCTAAAACCTCTATGTCTTTGACATAATATGGATTCCAAACTGAGAAAGCATACTCAAGCTTTGGTCGAATATAACTTTTGTATAATTTGCCTATCATTTCTATTGAGTGGTGTTTAAATGCTTGTGTAATGAGGTATACAAATGAATTGGCTTTTATGGCAATCTTCAGAATGTGGTTTTCCCATTTTAAGTCTGAGGTTATCATAACTCCCAGATCGTTTTGTTCTGTTACGGTTGTCAATATCTGATTGTTCACTTTATATTCTTCATTTGGATTGTTTGGACCAATTCTCAAGACTGTACATTTGGATTCATTCATCTTCATTCCCCAGTCTGAAGACCATTTCTCAACAGTCCTCAGGTCAGGCCTTACCTGCCCTACATGCTCTAACGGATTTGTATAGAGCTTCCCATCATCTGCAAAGTTCTTCATATTAGTTTCAATGAGATTCGTAAGATCAAACAAATATGATGTAAATAGCATTGGGCCCATGACTGAACCTTGCACAACTCCACTACTCGCAAGGTGATCATTTGACAACACACCATTTACTCTCACTTGATAAAATCTCTCATACAGCAGGTCTTCTATTAGTGTTAACAGTTGGCCTCTCGCTCCAAATTGCTCCAACTTAGCGAGAAGTAGATTATGCGGGACTTTGTCAAATGCCTTCTCATAATCTAGATATATTATGTCTGTGGGCTGGGATTTGTCATAGTTGTCTGTCCAGTCTTGAAGACATTCTAACAAATTTGTTGTTGTAGAACGTTTGGAGAGAAATTCATGTTGTGAGGGTGGTACGAGATTTTCTTCGAAGAAAAATTATGTCAGTTCTGCCACAATAATCTTTTCCATGCATTTTAGTGGATTGCATGTCAAACTAATAGGCCTATAGTTTTGTTGCTTGTGAAGGTCACCCTTTTTGAATAGTCGAGTGACTATCGATTTTTTCCACTGCTGAGGATTTTTTCCAGGGGTTAGTTTGGGTTAGTAACCCCCCCAGTAACCCAACTAACCCAAACTAATTGACTCACTACAATTCTGCAATACAATTGTAGGTATCTAACCCGGGCCTGGATACACTTAAGGGGTTGTTTGACTTTTTCCTCATTGAAGATTATTGACTCAAAGGAGCGTTCAACCCTTGTATGGTCTGGCAAAACAGGGAGAGTAAGGTTTTTCTGAGAGAAGGCCTGATCAAACTGTTCAGCAAATTTTACAGCCATGGTTTTGCTGTCTAAAAGCTCATTTGTTATGGGGTCCTTCAGAGTAATTATTGTGGTCACTTTTGAATTCAGATTTCTGCTTATATATTTAAATATTCTTTTGGGCAAGTCAGCATTGACTAACCCGTGCTCATCTTGCCTCATCTAGTTTCTGTTTTAAAGCATTGTTTTGTATTGTACCGACGCTGTAATTTTCTTCTGTTCTGTTGCCTCTGTATTTATCCCATAACTTTCTTTTTTTGTTGATTTCTCTGAATATTTTCTGGTTTATCCATGGCTTCTGTTGGTTTACTCGTACTGACCTCAATGGTATGTGTTCATGTACAGCACTCTTCAAAGTTTTCTCAAAGCTCTCATATTTAGACACATTTAAGCTTTCAGGTTGTTGTCTGTTCATTTTGTTGTAGTCTGCAGTGTAGAAGTTTCTTCTCTGGACTTTATGAGTTGGCTTTGGTGGAAATTTAAGCTGTGTTTTAGCAGTAATAACATAATCGTTGCAGCCGATAGGAGCTTCTGATCTTAGTTCATAGACGCTCTTTGCGACACTGCAAAGAAACAAATCTAGCAGAGAACTCTGATTGTTCCGGAAACGAGTTGGAAAATGTATTATTTGAGTTGCACCTGATTCTTGGTACATATCCATGAAGTCTTGAGTTTTCTTATCTAGTGGGGAAACTGTGAGGGTGTCCCAATTTATGTTAGGGTAGTTGAAATCTCCGATTATATATGTTGGTTTTTTTTGTGGTAAATGCTGTTCTGATCGTGGAGACCATTTGGGTATTGGCTTGCTCATCTGTGGTAGTTCCTGGCCTATAGATGCACGCTACAAGGGCTTTGAATTTGGCTATTTGCATATCTAACCAAACTGCATCTATTTGCACATCTGTTAAGTATTTCTGAGAGAGACTAGATCTCACTTCATGCCCGTCTACTTCATCTTTAACAAAAATACATGCTCCGCCTCCTCTAGATTTATGATGCTGTCATCTAATCCATCCCTTAGCCATGTTTCTGTTAGCATGACAATTGTTGGGCTTTTTGCAATTACCCTTGCCTTCCATTCATCAATTTTGTTTACCACTGAACTGAGGTTGCTATACCAAAATGAGATCTCAACTACCTCAACCAGACTTAGTTTTTTGCAAGTTTTTCTAGTATTTTGGGAATGCCATTCACGTATTATTATCAGGTTTGATTGTCCTTCACACTTTTTCCTTTCCAGCTCTGCCAAAGTCTGCTTTAGGTATTTCGGTTGGTTTTCGGTTTGATCACCTTTAATGTAAACTCCAGAAAATTTTTCCTCCAATGTTTTTCTATTTTTAAGAGCCTTCAATGCTTCCTGTCTTGATGGTAATACTACTTTTATTGGCCCTTTTTTATTTGGTGCCTCCTTTCCAAGTCTATACACCTTGGCAGTCTCCGGTATTTTAAAATTAAGTCCCACATACATTCTACTTATAATTTCTCCACACCAAAAAATATTATATTGTTGGATCGGCGTTCTCCTTCCCTCATCTCAAATAAAGTTGGCTCTACTCCCATCTCAACCCCACTTTCTACTGGCATTTTGATGTTTTCCATTTTTTTTCTAGATTTTTTAAGGCATCAGCATAGCTCACCGCAGGAATTTTTTTCTCAACCTGACTCATTTCTTTTCTTATATCTGCTATATCTTCCTTTAAAGCCTCATTTTCATTTTTCCTCCTTTCCATCGATTTTTTTAAAGAGTCTACCTCATTTTTTAATTTTGCCAGATTTTTAGCTGTTTCTTCCCCCTGCTGTTTGTTTTTTTTTAGTTCCACTTGTGACTTTTGCACTATTTCTTGGATTTCTGGGAGCTTATTTATGGTTTCTTTACAGCCAGGGTAGAGATAAAGTGTAGCTCTAGAAGGGCTAGGAATAACTCTAATTTCTCCGGCCATTGCACCAGTACATTCGCTGCATATGGTCCTCTTGCAAAAATCACATGGAAAGCCAAACCGCTTTCCTTTTTCCTCCCTCAACACACATATTTTTGAGCAGTTATAGCAATCCTGTGATATCCCAACCTCACAAACTAATTTTCACAGTTTTATTTGTTTTTTCACAAAAATACTACTTTTCTATATTTTGTTGTTGTTTAAAATATGTAGTTTTATATTAAAAACACAAAATAGTTCAAATCTGACGCAGATGAAAGCCGATTTAACTCAATTCAAACCTGGATGGCAAGTTCCTTTGGATTTAGTCTTTATTTGCCTGTCGACAAAGGAATATTACACAGGAAAATTCAATATCATACAAACATCAGTCGTGTAATATCTAACAAGTTTAATAAATAAATTATTATTAATAATATAAAAATCAGCAACATGTGTTAACCTATCCTAATCGATTAACGACAAACATATTAAAACAAATTAAACAATTAAGTATAATTAATAACAAGAAAAAATAGTTTAGAATAACTAAGATTTAAAAATTGTCGGGGCAAAGATCTTCCACGCAATTTGTTTAAAACGCTTTCTATATGGCACTTGTAGTTCAAAAATGTATTTAATTTTTTTTATGGCGCCACAAATTTTAACTAAATCTATACGCCAATATAGAGAAACTTACATTGAGGATAAAAGATTTACTGCTTCTCCATTTCCATTAGAGGCCTTCGAATTTATTACTTTCCCTATGTAAATTAGCATTTTATTATCAAAACTTGGCATTAAATGGAAACATCTACTAGGTCAGTGTAGGGATAATTTCATTCTAATAGGCAAATATTGCAATAATACAAACCATTGTTTTTTTGCTGAATTCATCCTTTTTAAAAGAATATTACAAGAAAAAATTATCAATTGCCCAACAATTTTTCAGATAATGCTTAATAAATATATAAATATCAAATTAAAGATCTAACTAAAATAGAAACAAATATATTATATTACAACAGGTACCCCAGAATGGTTTTACATATATGAACTTTTAGGAATCGCGCTGTAGATTTTTCCGTTTCTAAATTTGCGGGCAAAATCTAGAGAATGTTTTCGTATATGTCTTTTCCATAAAATGGGTTGGACACATCTGCGGCACGTTCTACAGTACATGTCTTTCATATTTTTAGGAACGTCTGCAATAGTTTCGTAAACATCGCCAACGTAATCATCGCATTTAGATGGAAACGAGCGATTTCGCAACTCTATTTTGTCCGACTGTAAAGCTTTATTGGATGACGTTGGGATGTTTTCTAAATCTAATTCATTTGTTAACACTCCTGTCTGCACAGATTTAGGTGAATTAGTATCTTCAGCTCTATGGAGTATATTCGAAACAGAAGTGAAACTATTAGAATCTATCTCGTGTGCCGCCTTGTCCGTTAATAATGCGTTTGTTTCATTATCTTGTAAATTAGAATTTTGTTCATTGTCGTTAAGTGCTATATCTGAATTAACATTTTTTTGAGGTAGCATGTAATTATCGGCTGAACGAGCTTCTAGCGGGAACTTCCTTAACATAACTTTTAACCTTTGCGCCTGTTGAATCGCTTTTATCTTGTCATATAATGAATGTGTTACTTCTTCTTGTGGAACTAGTGGCTCGATATTCACTGCACTAGAAGTAGCATAGCGCCGAGATGGCCTGTTTATGTTTCTATTCCTGACAATTATTTCTGATTCATCTGTTTCATCATCTTGGTCATTTACTGAAGTATCCGGAGATAAAACTAGTTGAAATTCATCTAAACAAGCGTCTGATTCACATACATTTTGTTGCAAACTCAAGTTTTCCATAAAATCACTCTGGCTAATATTAGTATCACATTCAATAAGAAGGTCATTGATCTGAGTGATTGATTTATTACACTCGGCTGGCTGTTCACATGGATTCTTCTCGCCAGAATCATCATCAGAGATTTCTAGAATCTCACTATTTCTTTCCGAGAGAATAACAACACTCTCTGAGGTTAATGCTGCTTTATCATTCATATCAGCGACGTTTGAGTTCCTAGACGAGAAAATAATACTCTGTTGAGAATAGGCAGGACTGTTAGGACTCAATAGGGTCAACTGCTCATCAGGGACATTATTTGAAACTTCAATAGCTGAAGAACAATGATTTTGAACTGACAGTTGTCTATTCAGCACAATTTCTGTGTTATGAATAACTTTTGTTTGTTTCAATTTAATGTAATCGCCGTAAATGTTACTTCTTCTCTTTTTAGAATGAATATCACTTTCGTTGTTTTGACTTCTCAAATTCATTAAGGGAGGTGAGGAATGCATACTTTGGTATTCTGGCATCTCATTCCAATTACTAGGTGCAGTGTTTTCAATTCGTTGTTGATCACCGATTTTGTTTGTATTTTGTGGGGCGCGGCTCTGTTCTTCACATAATCCTTGAATATATAATGACTCGCAAGTTTTAAGAAAGCAAGGCATTATATCATTGGGGATTACTGTTTCTCCTTTATACATGTAATCCAAAAGGCATTTTACTTCTTGTGACGTAACATCTGGCAGAAATATGATTGGATGTTGGGCGACTGGCACATCTTCAAAAATGTTTCTAAAATGTGAGGAACACGCGGCTAAGACAAACCGGTGAGCTTTAAATATCTCTCCGCTACTAACAAGAGTTACATCGCAAAGAACTTGATGATCAATGAAATCAGCGAATGTCGTTTGAAAGTGTTCAATGCGATTTTTCCATTTAATAGCATACTTCTGACTTCCCATTTCTGCGGCATCGACATGCACAGTGTTGCTAGTGTTCATAGGAGTTCCAATAGCTGAAAATAATACACTACTTAATGCCTTTTGATTTCAAATGAGGTTTAAAGCCAAATGAACCTAGAACTGATTAAGACCTATTGCAGAATTATTTCATCATAATATAAACAAACTTAAGTTATAAGGTAGACAAGTTAACATTTTTCAGTGACAAAATTAGAAGAGAATTTCTATTTCACAGAAATCTTGTAAATATCTTTCTATAGGCGCGAATTTAACGCAAATCTGCGGAGTTAATGGGCATTTACGATAATTGGAGCGGTATCTACCGGTATGTATCTGAGCGTTCATTAATTTGTGTTTCATTACCCAACCGCATTCTGTAATTCAATTGAATCTACCAATACATGTACCGCGATCCAACTTTATGGATCTGCTATTTGTGTCGGTACATGTCGGTTTGTTTACACCTTATATGGTCATATCCTACACATTTAGCATGCGAGCTTGTTGTTACTTATATACTTTCGAAATTCTTAAAATAATTTTACTATTACATTCATTTTTAGAGAGAATATTATTTATGGTAGTAGTGTGACTTTTAAAACATAACACACGAGTGGCATACAAAGTTTTATCCAACACCATTATTTTGTGTTAGTTTAAGTGTGTATTATTTTTTTGTCTAAGGTATTTCAATGTGGAACCTGCTTTAATGCATTAAAGTGTCAGACTATGACTGACTTTTGACATGCTAGTTTAGCGGGTTGTTTTACCTCTTTTTGCTTGCTTGGGGACTTTTTTATAAACAAATTTTGGACAAGAGTCTAGGGAACACACAGGAGGAGCTCCGAAAATTTCTTCCGTATTCCAGATTAAGCAAAAATAATCGAAATTAACTTTAACTAGCCAAACAAGCGCATTGAGACGAGCGCGATACCCAAAACTAATCCAAACTAACGCAAACTAACCCAAATTAACCGTAATTAACCAAATTAAAATATTCCGGATTAAGCAAAAATAATCGAAACTAACTTTAACTAGCCAAACAAGCGCATTGAGTCGAGCGTGCTACCCAAACTAACCCAACTTAACGGAAACTAACCCAAACTGACTCAAACTAACCGAAACTTAACCCGCGCTTAACCTTAACTAACCCAAACAAATCTAACTATGATTTTGGACGTCGCAAAATATTGGCCCCTAAATGGAGCTCCTAGGGTCTAAAATATTTTAAACGGATTAAGGGGCGCCCGCCGAACATCCCTGCCGAACGTCAAATCGCCTTTTTTCTTTCACACAGCCTCGCCCCTAGGGGCCTCGACTTTCTAATGTCCAGATTCGGTCGTCTCATCACCGAAAACCCCCGACCAACGCACAGTGGATCGACGCGACGGCTGATTTTCGTCGAACTCCGACTTGCCTAAAGACGACTATTCCGAGCTGACATGACATCCGCGGCCGCAGATTCTGTGGCCCAAAAGGATGCAGAAATATCTAGCCTTAAAGTACATATCCATGATTTGGCGATAAAATACCGAATTTTGGAGGAATCAAACGCCCTGTTGCCGGAAAAAGTAATTTATTGTGGGAAAACATGGAAAAAAACCAAGAAAAAGGTAAACACACAATCTCCTACCACTCCTCGCCCCCGCCCGTACTAACCGTGCCTGCTCCAGTTCAAGTGGCGAAGACGCCGAGGCGAAACGAGCGAAAGTGTAAGTTAAATACCCTCAACAAAGATGGCGCCACAGTTGATAAACACGAAAACCGGAAAATATCAACCACAACCATGAAGCGGCCCACACCACAACCTAATATCAATGTCAACAGAGTCACTGTCACGGACGTCAGCGGCGATGACAATGTCTTTATTTCGGAAATTGCGGATGCGGATGTAAACAAAAACAAGGAAGATGAGTGGAAATTGGTACAGAGAAATAGGAAAGGAAAACGTCCAGAGCCCAGCGGAGGTACTCGACAAAATGTGACTCAATTATCAACGGCTAATCCTGTCAGATTGGCCTGGATATTTATCTCAGGTTTCCATCCTCAAACCTCGGCAGAAAACATAACAACATTCCTTAAGGATAATGGTTTTGATGGTTGTTCATGCTATACAATGCAGACTAGGCAAGATAAGTTCAAAACCTCATTTAAACTATCTGCTCCTATGACCAGGAAAAAGGATATTATGTCCCCAGATTTGTGGCCCGAAGGTGTGGTTATCAACCATTTTTTAAATCTCCAGAGACGCCAACCTTTCGACAAGGGCGTGAGAGTAGCAGAGCCAAAAACCAGCTCCTAAATACTACAATAAAAGTGTTTCATACAAACATCCACTCTCTGAGAAACACGTTTAATGCACTTGAGGCTATTTTGGTTGAAGAGAGACCTCATATTGTGTGTCTAACTGAACACTGGATGCAAGAGGATGAAAGCAAGTTACAGCATTTTAATAACTATGGCTGCAGAGCCCAATTCTCACGAGAGTTCTCCACCGGTGGTGGCTCTGCTATCTTCACTCCTGATTTTTTAAATGTCCGGTCCATAGACTGCAATTTCAATGTTGAAAAATGCGTTGAATGTTGTTGCGTTTTTATACAAAGTTTTAATCTATATGTTTTTGCTATTTACAGGCCTCCTGCAGGGTGCTTTGACACTTTTTTAACCAAACTTGATGCATTTTTAAACAGATTTGATAAACAAACTCATGGTGTGCTGGCTGGGGATTTCAATGTGCATTTTGGAACTCCTCAAAGAGAAGCAGTCCTGCTCTGTGACCTATTGGAGGGCCATGGTTTTGAACGCAAAATTACGGAAACTACGCTTAACTTGGTTTAGTGAAGAAACACGCGCGCGTAGCGCGCTTGTCTCTTTACTTTGCTTAATTAGGGTTAGTCTGGGTTAGTTTTGGTTAGTTTGGGTTAGTTTCGGTTGGTTTTGCTTCGTTCGGGTAATAACTTTGGTTAATTAGGGTTAATCTGGGTTAGTTTTCGTTAGTCTGGGTTTGGTTTGCTTAGTTTGGGTTAGTGCTACGCGCGCTTGTCTTTTTACTTTGCCTAATAGGGTTAGTTTTGGTTAATTTGGGTTGGTTTTGCTTAGCTTGGGTTACTTTGCTTAATTAGGGTTATTCTGGGTAAGTTTTGGTTAGTTTGGGTTGGGTTTGCTTCATTCGGGTAATAATGTTCGTTAATTAGGGTTAGTTTTGGTTAGTCTGGGTTGGTTTGGCTTAGTTTGGGTTAGTGAAAAGACAAGCGCGCGTGTCTTTTTACTTTGCTTAGTTAGGGTTAGTCTGGGTTAGTTTTGGATAGATTCAGTTGGTTTGGGTTGGTTTTGCTTAGTTTGGGTAATGAGTGAGGTCATTGGGGACGAAGGAAAAATTGTAGAAATTGACGAGGCGAAAACTGAGAAAAGAAAATATAATCGGGGTCCATACAAAGCGTTTCCACGTTTTTTGGAAAAATGCAGCGGCGCTTTACCCATTAGTGCCTCCTCCATCTCCATGTAAGTAATTTCAATAATTGATTTCCCATGCACCTGACCTGGGACATTTACCTACTTGAAAAGCAAGAATATTAGTCAAGTGTGACAACATTGCAAGTAAATTTTCATCATTAACGTCACATTGGGTGAGTTCGCGTTTAAACGTCTTACTAAACGGCCTCATTTATAATTTTTATTTTTTTCAACTTTTGGCGTCAAAAGTGTTTTGCGCAATATGTAACGTGTCACAAAACACTTCTAATACTGGCTTCTACCCGTCACATAAAAAAATTGAAATATTCGAAAAGTGCTCAAAGTAAATATTTACCAAAATTAGCTCCATTATCTCTATGGAATAAATATTCCATGCTTCGCTCGACACTTCATCTCTACAAGAAAATCGACATTTCAAAATTTGGCAAACTAATTAGTGTTTTAAAAAGCAAATCTCAAGGATACAATCCCAAGAAGTCCAAAACATTGAAAAGAAATGAAATAGAACAGTTTTTGAGTGAGGCTCCTGATAGTAAATTTCTACTAATAAAAGTAGCTTTGATTATGGGTATTGCCGGGGCTTGTAGATGCGATGAGCTAACACATTTAAAAATTGAAAATATTGAAGACAAAAGTAATTATATTTTTGTTGTTTTGTCCGATACAAAAACTAAAAAATCAAGAAGTTTTACTATTGTCGATGAAGGATTTTCAGTAAACCCAGTTGATTTGGGTAAAAAATACATTTCATTAAGACCAAAAAATACCGGTCACAACCGCTTTTTTGTCTTTTATAAAAAATGAAAAATGTACAAGTCAGTGTGTGGGTATCAATACTATGTCAAAAATACCCTCCAAAATTGCTGCTTACTTAAACCTTGAAAATCAAGAACTGTACACCGGACATTGTTTGAGAAGATCTTCCACTACCCTGCTAGTTAATGCCGGGGCCAGCCTGACAACACTTAAGCGCCATGGAGGAAGAAATCCTCATCGGTAGCGGAGGGCTACATCGAAGAATCCATTCGAAACAAAATTAAAATTGCGGAGAAAATTTAAGGGATCAGCAAAATATCAAATAACGGCCTGGTGGAACCAATGCCCTCAACTTCCAATGGAGACATGGAAAATATGACAATATCCAATTCATCCAAAAGAATGACGGTTTCATTTAATATTAATGAATTGAATGCGATTGTGAACCATATAAAATTAAGTTTATCAGGTGTAACCTTGAGTAGAATTACACTTGACCACTGCAATATGTCTTTTGGAATTAATGCTATATACAAACCACCTCCTATAGTAGATATTTTGCTCATAGAAGATTTAAGACAATTTTTCCAAAACTCGTTAACACAGGGCACCGAAATAATAACGGGGGACATCAATATAAACATCCAAAATCATGTCAATAACACAGTAAATGAGTATTTATCTCTGATGGCACAGAATGGTTTTGTCTCCCACATCAATTTACCTACTAGAGTAACGTCTGAATCATCTTCTTGCATAGACCACCTATTCATTAGACAAAAATTAAAGTTAAATAACCTAAATACTGAATCATACATTCTTAACACAGACGTGACTGATCATTATCCTATAATGCTAAACATAAATCTTAGCTTCAATGACAATAATGTTGCCCACAAGAATCAAAAATTTGATTATTACAAGAATATCGACTACCCGGCCTTTAAAGAAAACATATTAAGCCACGACTGGTCTGATATTTATAATTCAGAGGATGCGGAACATGCAACTTGTTCCTTTTTGAACATTTTCACACATTTTTTAGACCAAGCAACAACCAATCGTTTAAAAAAAAAAACGAAATTCAAAAAAATTAAAGATTGGATAACCATTGGCTTAATCACTTCAATAAAGCATAGAGATTCTCTTAAAAAAAGATTAAAGAACAATTACAACGAAGTACTAAAGGCAGAATATATTTCATATAGAAATGTATTAAATAAATTAATAAAAAAACAAAAATACAACTTTTATAAACAAAAAATAGAAAGCAATAAAACCGACATTAAAACCATATATAAAATAATAAAGGATGCAACAAATGCCAGGGAAAAGAATTCAAAAACCAATTTCTTATTTTTGGATGAAAATAATATGAATTTTTCTAATAACATCGACATGGCAAATGCTTGTAATAAATATTTTGCCGACATTGGTACTGAAATGGAAAGAAAAATAAAAGTACCACAAAATCCATATGTGGTAAATGAAAGCCTACAAACGTCACTATATCTGAGCCCAGTAACAGGGAACGAAATTATAGAGCACATATACTCTCTTAAAAATGATAGCGCCCCAGGCAAAGATGGTATTTGTGCAAGGCTAATAAAATTTGTGCATCTGGAGTTGGCAGAGCCGATGGCTCACATCATGAATTTGATTTTCAAAACAGCTAAGATACCCAGTCATTTTAAAGAATCTGTCATTACTCCGATACACAAAAGAGATGATAAGAATAAAATACAAAATTATCGCCCTATCAGTTTAATAAACAACTTCGCGAAAGTGTTTGAAATGTGCTTGAAAAATAGACTGATTCCGTTTTTTAACAAACACAATATACTCTCTGATAATCAGTTCGGTTTCTCCGAAGGTTTAAGCACAACAGATGCAATGTATTCCCTTGTCGCTGAAATTACTAAAAATATGAATAATGGTAAAAAAACGATATCTGTTTTGATAGACCTTGCTAAGGCTTTCGATACAATGCCCCATCAAAGGCTTCTAGAGGTGTTATCACATTATGGAATCCGGGGCACGGTGTTGGAACTTTTCAGCGATTACTTGCTTGACAGAGACCAATATCTGAAGCTAAATGACACACTCAGCCAACCCTTAAAGATTAAAATAGGAATACCTCAGGGTACAATCTTGGGACCAATATTCTTTATAACCTACATAAACTCCTTACTTAAATTGAACATCAATGGAAAAATAATTTCTTACGCTGACGATACGGTTCTAATTTTCTCTGGTGAGACTTGGCAAGACACAAAAGAGAGGGTGATTCGGGGTTTACTTGACGTTAAACGTTGGCTGGAATCCTTCAAATTGACAATAAATTTAACCAAAACAAATTATATTGCTTTTTCGCTTACAAAAGCAAATAGACCAAACTTCAATAACATTAAAACAGGTGATGGGAGGGATGATGCCATTCGAGAAGTCTCAAGTGCCAAGTACCTGGGGGTGATCATTGATCAACACCTAAAGTGGACTGAACACATTTCTTATCTCACAAAGAAAATACGCTGTTTAATATCAAAATTTTATATACTAAGAGAATTTTTGTGTACCAGACTGACTACTTTGGTTTACAAATCACTGGTTGAATCTTTGATTAGATACGGGTTGACTGTATGGGGTGGTACATACAAAAGTAACTTGCAACCTCTAAGGACCATACAAAATTATATCTTAAAAGTAATATTCAAGCAAAATAGACAATATCCAACTAGACTATTATATGGTTCGGACATCTGCAACATAGATTGTTTATACATTCATTCTGTTTGTTCATACATACACAAAAACGCGAAACTAAAAAGATTCGTCAATCACCAGCATCTAACTAGAGCCAATGTAGACAAACATCTAATTATCCCAAATATCAAAAAATCTATCAGCCTAAAATTCATGGATTATCTGGGCCCCAGATTTTATAATGAACTTCCAACAAATATAAAGAGCATTGCTTCAATCAAAACATTCAACATTAATAGCAAGACTTTTATCTTGGAAAATACTGAGGTTTTTTTAAGGATTAGGGACCGAGCATATTTGGTTAGATAAAGAACCCTCGGATTATTTGTTTTCTCTGGGTTTATATTTGCTTGCCAGTTTTTCTCTCTCTCTCTTTTTTTCATTTGTCTTTTCCTTTGTTTTCCTTTTTTTACATTTTTATTTGTACTTTAAAGTTTTATTACAATTTTGTTCCTTCATTTGGTCTAGCCAAGAACCGACTCGTACTTTGAGTATTATACAAATGTAAATATTATTGAAATTATTACAGTCAATTATGTTGGCCACATTAGGGAAACATACAGATGTCTTGAACATCTAGGTATCCCACTCACTAGTCATAAGTAATAAAAATGCTGTACTTTCCTTTTGTAAAAATTGTAATTTGTAAATGTTGTTGTTGAATAAATTGAATTGTTGAATAAATTGAATTGAATTTAAATACCTGTAATAATATTGAAAATAAATAGTAAGTACTTAAAAAAAGACCGTGAGTTATAAACCATAGCCCACTAGTGGGTTATAACTCACTAGTGTGTTATTTGATAGTTTAGTTGTCTAAAATGACATGAATAATGATACATAAAACTGACATGTGTTGGATATATAATTAACCCTTAACTACGGAGGTGCCGTCTGAGAGGCGGTGTGAAAACGAAATACCTTCATTTGTCAAAAACGGTAACGTTCACAAGGCCGTTACCTCATGTATTCCTGGAGGGTTTGGTGGTTGACCAGTACAAAAAATATCAGATATCTAAGACTTGAAACAGGTCAGTTCCCTAGAGATATTCTCGTGAAGCAGTTTGATAGATGGCACGTCCGGGTATACGTAATAAAATCGGTCGGAAAATTTTCGCACAAATATGGCCTGACCATCAAAACCAGTTCGCTTTAGTTATGTGAACTATGAAGAAACACTTCGAAAGTGATATGCGAAGCAGACGGTGATGCTGCTAGTGATATTGACATTGTCCCTGACGAGGATTGCCAGAATTCTGATTATAGCACCTCAGAACAGTCAGCAGACAGTAGAGATGAAAGTGAAGATGAGGAGTCACTAATAAATCGAGATATATTAGAAAAAAAAATTATGTCAATTATTATTTCCAAGAAAGAAAAACCGCGTGACAAGATTTTTGTGCTTCAAATGCAAAACGCCGGTCGGTATATTTATAGTGTATGAGGCAGGCCGGCGTGAACTGCACTGCTGAAATATTTTAGTTTTAAGTATTCGTTGTGCATTATTTCTTCCTAGTGTTTTCACTACTTTTTTTTAAAGTGTTTTATGTAATAAATACATTCAAATTATAGCAGTGCACTTTTTTCATTTTAACCGCCCTCGAGTTACTACATAAAATTGATGATTGTGATTATAAAATTGGTACGTGTTCTAAGAAACTATTTATTAAAATACTTCCTAAAACTTAAAAGATTATCTAGAAGTACCAGTTACAACATTATTAGAGCTTTATGCCGCAATATCTGCAGTAGTCTGGCAGACGGCATGTTCGAGTTTATGCCTTGAACATCGCACCTCCGTAGTTAAGGGTTAAAATACCTTCAACATCATAATATAGCGAAAAGTAACATTTTGAATATATTTTTCAATAAACACACGTTAATTTTTCTTCTTTTATGTTTTCTGCATTGAAACTGAAATTATTTTAAAATGCCTTCAGTTTCCGAATCACTACTATCTAATATTTCAAAATTAGCCAAGATTGCGATAGCTTGACGTTTATTATTCTTCATAAGTTCAAATATTTTCAATGCAACTTTTAACACTTTTAAGGCTAAAATAAAGCAAAGTATTGTTATGGGCCCTTCAGTTAATAGCCCTCAAACGCTCATAATTAATAAAAACGGCAAAAAGTAGGACGATTGCAAATATATTTGTGGATAACCTCAAAATATGTCTGGAACCTGTGGCACTTGTAATACAACAGTTATTTTTAAGGAGCCCAAGACCAGAAGCCAGTGATGTCTTTGGCTACCCCTGCGACCACTGTAAGCGGGTGATATGCCAAACATGTGCTGATATAACTGGACCCACTGATATACGGGCTATAGTTCTGTCAAAGCGTTCCTTCCCATTCTACTGTAAAGAATGTATGGGTAATGTCAAACAAATTCTAGGCTTAATGGATCGCGTATGTGAACTAGAAAAAAACGTAAAAGAACTGCAAACAAGCCTACCAGTCTTAGTACAAGAGACAGTTGCTGCCGCCACTTCCTCGCTAAATAACAGGGTAACCCACCTAGAATCGCTTGATTTGCAGCTGGCGCCAGTGACCGAAACTGAGGCAATAACACCTGTATCCTCAAACAATGACATATTAGCCGAGCTATATGATCGTCAAACCCGAGCTAACAACTTACTTTTCTTCAACATTCCCGAGTCAGACGACGATCATCAACAAGTATGCTCTGTACAGGAAATGCTACTGGGCACACAGTCTACCACTATTTGCAAAGTCACTAGATTTGGTAAACCTAACTCTAGAAATGCCCGCCCCATAAGAGCTGTTCTAAGCTCTGCCCTTGACGTACAAACCACATTACGAAATGGCTACAAGCTCAAAGGTAAACACATATTCATACGTCCTGACCTGACCCTAAAACAAAGGGAGCTCGAGAGGACTGCTACCGAGGACCTTAAAGTGAGACGTGAGCAGGGTGAGCGGAATATCCAGGTGCGAATAGTGAAAGGAATACCATGAATTGTCCAAAAAAACTCCCCACGGGATCAAGCACCACCAAAATCAGACAAACGAACTGCAGCAGAAAACAATTAAACCTTAGTATATATTACCAAAATGTATGTGGTGTCAGAACCAAATTGGAGCAGCTCCGATGCAGGATAGCAGTGCACAATTGGCTTTACAGAGACAGGCCTAAACGAATAATTTCACACAGGTGAGCTTGGGTTTGACTCCTATAATGTTTTTCGATGTGATCGATCAGCTACTACAAATACAGCGGAGCGGTTTGGGGGTGTACTGATAGCAGTGCATGAGTCTATCCCATCACGCCTAATACGATCAACAAACGACATTGAACAAGTTTGCGTTCTTGTGGGCTCGGGCAAAAGGCAAATGATAGTAGGCTGTTTATACCTACCACCCAGCTCACCAATAGAAAAATACGAACGCTTTGGCAATAACCTTGAAGAAATTTCGCAGCAGTTTGGCAATGCCGGTCTCTGCATTACGGTGGACTTCAATCTCCCTAAGACGACATGGATCATGGAAGATCTCTGCTCATCAGCCCAACGTACACAAGATGGTTACTTGCCTCCTGCCGAAACTGCTAAATTACAACTTTTATCAGAAATCTGCTCACTTCAAAACTTATACCAGATCAATGACATTCGAAATGCCAACAATGTCATTCTTGATCTGGTCCTATGTCACTCAAAGCTGCCAATCACACATCCTGACACTGAAGAATACCTGCTACCACTGGACAACCACCATCCACCATTGCTTTTAAAAGTGGATCTTAATCCAAGGCACAACGCACCATGCGCTCAGGGAGATGATTACTACAACTTCAAAGCAGCTAATTTCAACGATATAAATGATTGCCTGGGACTCTTTTTGCTGGGAAGACGGCAGATGAGATGTTAAGACTGTTCTACAATGTTCTATATAATACATTTGACATCTTTTTACCTAAGAAAAAAAAAATAATAATAATAATAATAATTGACTTTTATTAATGAAAAAAATACACATAAATACATAGTAATTATACAAAGAAACAGAAAAATAGCGCAATGTCAAAGCTTGGCGCAGTCTAGCTTAAGCAGCTACACTACTGAACCAAGCTAGACACAAATAATGCGTACTAAAGAATAATGTTATAAATTAATATAAACTTGAATACAAGCAAACTCAAGATCACAGTACTTTTTGTCAATAATTAATACATTTACAGTTATAAAGGTGTAGTACTTGAGAAAAACCATTGGCAGGTGTAATTAAATTGCAGTAAGTTCAATTTCCTGTTTTCTGTAAATTTAAGAGATATTTTCTATATTTTATTTTAAACAAGTTTACACTTAAATTTAAAAATTCTTGGGGCAATGCGTTATAATACCTGACAGCATTATATGAAAATGAAACAAGGCAGTCTGGTGCTGCGGCATAGATAGTCTAGTTATATTTCTAATATTTACACCATGAACTTCGCGGCGAAAAATCATACGTTCCCGGATCGAAAGAGGGGAAGAAGGCTTATTGATAATCTTAATTAAGAACGTAGAAAAGTGTCGCGCGATCATCCATTCTTAGCCAATTAATATCGCTATACAGATGAGAAATATGATCGAATTTTCTAACACCAAACACAAATCGAACACAAGCATTCTGTACTCTCTGTATGCGAGTTCGGCTCACAATAATTAAAATTAGACAGCACAAGAGACTCACATAAACTTCTTCTCAATTTAATATTTAAGATATGTCTATTATTATATAACATCTTAAGAGATAGATATGTCTTTTGAAAAAAAATTTTTAGATGCTCTTTAAAACGAAGATGTGGTTCAATTATTATTCCAAGATTCTATGCAGCATCGACAATGCTCAGCTTAGAACCGTTTAGAGTTATGCTCAAAATGGTTTTTAACAAATTAACCCTGTTCCTATTACCAAACACCAACATGCAAGATTTAGTAGGATTCATTCTTAAGTTATGACCCTTGGAAAGCTCACTCAATATCGCGAGATCCCGATTTATAGCAAATTCAGTCTCCTCAATATCACCAGAATCAAAACAATAATACAACTGTGTATCATCCGCAAATGCCTGTACCTTACAATGAACTAAAGATTTAAGGATATCGGAGGTGTAGACTAAAAACAGCAGGGGGCCCAACACTGAACCCTGCGGTACACCAGAAAGAATCATCGCTTGTTCCGAAAACCCATTATCAGAGAATATCTTCTGAGATCTCCCCGATACGTATGATTTAATTATAGAGTACGATTGCTCATCAAAACCAGAGTATTTAAGCTTGGAGATAAGTAAGTGGTGATTGATGGTATCAAATGATTTGAAAAAATCTAGAAGCATTAATACAATATTCCCGAATAGTGTCATCGATTACGTTAGTCAAAGCCACCATCGTACCAAAATCCTCTCTAAATCCACACTGTGTTGGTGGAATAATATTATTTAATATTAAATATTCGTACATTTGTTTATATAACAATTTCTCGAATACTTTAGAAACAGCCGGTAAGATACTTATTACCCTTATATCATCAAGACTTTGTGGATTCGATACTTTTGCCAAAGGTTTACCAATTGCCACCTTCCATTGATTAGGAAAATAACGTATTTCTAGACATGAATTAATTATATGTACTAGTAAGGGCTACAATATTTTAACATCTGAGGAGATATGTTATCTACTCCAGTGGCATTTGTCTTGATACTATTTAAAATACTATTAACATCCGAAACATCCGCTAGTCTGAAAGAAAAACGCAGCGAGTCATTAAAAATATGATCCTCGTAGAAATTGATTCTTTCAGGGCAATCCGACACATTTTGAAGAAAAGGAGCAAAAAAAGTATTTATATCGTTAGGGTCAGATAATGAACTGGGTATTAAGCTGTTCTTACCCGCGCATATATTAAAATTTCGTATAGCTGACCAAACTTTACGAGGGTTGTTTTGGGTACATAGAGAATTTAGGTAGGCCTTTTTTTCTCTTCTAACAACAGACAAAGTAAAATTTCTTAAACCCTTGTAGCGAATCCAGACTTCGTTACTTTTTGTTCTCTTAAACCTTTGCAATGCACAGTCTCTTTGCTTCATAAATACCTTTAAATTAGCCAGGGTGCCCTTGGCTTTGTTATTCGAGACTTCTTTCCAGGAGCATGCATATCGAATACCGTTAAGATAAGATTATTAAATATTGATATTTTATTATTTATATCATTTTCATAAAATATGGAGTCCCATGGCAGAGAGAGCATGTCTCTCAAGAAATAAGCTGAGTTAAAATTTTTAAAACATCGATATTCAATTATTTCTGGAGACACATGAACCTTCGCCAAATCCAGATCACAGTAGATCATTTTATGATCTGAAATATCATCAGCCGCTATAACTCCGCATTTAGTTACCAATGAACGGTTAGTAACAAAAATAGCATCAATTAGGGAGCTTACACTTCCGCATATTCTGGTGGGTTCCTCTATAATTTGCACCAGGTTACAATTTTCAAAGAGAGACGTTAATGGGTTTTGCAGATTAAGGAGATTAACGTTAAAATCGCCTAAGCAGAAAAGCTCCTCTACAGTAGGGAAAATATTAGAAAATATATTATCGAAATCACGTAAAATGCTGTTAAAATTTAACGTTGGTGGCCTATAAAATACTAGAAACGCGTAAGTTTTGGTCGCTATTTTTATTTTAAAAATCATGAATTCTAATTGAGCATTTACATCAAATTCTAGAGTAACGATTTCAGTGGTATAAGCAAATTTCACATAAATAGCGACACCTCCTCCCCTTCCAACACGGTCCCTTCTAAAAAATTGATATCACCGAATTTCGAATAAAGCAGAACTGTCACCACCCACCATGCTAGTAGAAAATTCCCCAAATGGTCCTCGCAGGACCTGAAATCACTCACAATACAAAAAAGGTTGCTCATAAAAAATTTAAGGTAAGCAAACTTCCCTGCGATTACCAAACTTACTCTAATTTGCGATCTCAATGTAATCTTCTATCAAAGCACTGTCTTCATAACTACATCAGAGAGCCAGCAGCATCTCTTCGGCACAACACCAAGGCTTTCTGGTGTACACGGATTCCCTGCAAAACTCTAGTAAACAACCACCCAGCTACACCTTTAATGAAAAATCAGCTCCCATGGGCCCACAAGCGGCTGAACTCTTTGCCGAGCACTTCGGCTCAGTCTATACCAACAACTCCTTGGATATGCCGGATCAGCTCTTCCGGCCCCCACAACCTATGTAACCTCACTATTGCAATTTTAGACATTTACACTGAACTAAAAAATATTAACCCAGACAACGGACCCGGACCTGATAAGTTTCATCCACTGTTTCTTACAAACTGCTGTTTTGTTCTATCACGTCCACTGCATATCATCTTTAATAAATCATTGCAGGACGGTATATTTCCGGATTTCTGGAAATCCGAAAATATAAATAAAAGTTTCACATTTCTCAAAGTCGGTTCTGAAATATTTCAAAAACGGTTTCTTATTCTCTCTCCTTTAACGTGCCCCCATAGAAAAAATCTAGTGGTATTAAGTCTGGTGACCTGGCCCATCATCATCATTTTTCAACTACGGCTTACTACAACTTACATATGTGACGAGGTGTGTTACTCGAGGTTTGATGGTGTCACGGCAGATTAGCTGAGATACCTCAATTATTTGAAAAGCTTGTTTTTTAATTCTGAACAAGTTGTAAATGACGTGTGCATCAAATTCTTCTATATAAACTTCATACACATCGGAATTCCTATACAAATGTATGATACCCATACACAAATCTGGTGACTCAGAAAATGTCACTAATTATCGCCTATAAGTATACTTAACGCTATTCCAAAAATATTTGAAAATATAGTCACAAAATCCTTAACATCTTGCCTTGGTCCTGAAATAATACATGAGCAGTTCGGCTTCAAAAAAAAAAACTCTTCTACCGAATTAAATCTCCTCACCTATGTGGACCTCCTGAGGGCGCCTTGGAGAGGGGTGAAGAGATACACTCTATTTACACTGACTTCTCCAAGGCGTTTGACAGAGTGAACCACGAAGTTTTAATTAAAAAACTATCGTCCCTGGGTGTCTCAGGGTCTCTCCTGCTGTGGATAAGGAGCTACATTACAGGTAGGACTCAGATGGTGCACCTTAACAACTTTACATCGTCTCAAATCCTAGTATCATCAGGCGTCCCTCAGGGCTCGCACCTGGGCCCCCTGTTATTCAACATCTTTATCAATGACCTTTCCTCTTGTTTTAGTCAGAGTCTTTTTCTTCTGTTTGCTGATGACTTAAAGCTGTTTTTTAAGAATAACCTCACCAGATGACTCTTTGGCACTTCAGGAAGATCTTGACAGATTGTCACAATGGTGCCATGCTAATGGCATGGACCTTAATGTTCTTAAATGCAAGGTCATTAAATTCCGCAGGTCCAGAAATTCCAGTAACTTTGTTTATCACATTAACGACAGTCCATTAGACTGTGTGGATCAAATCAATGATCTAGGTGTGCTATTAACCTCTGATTTAGATTTTTCAGCTCATATTGACCATGCACTTAATAAGGCTTTACGCATGCTTGGCTTTGTAAAACGCAGCGCAAGGGGCTTCTCGGATATTAACGCCATTAGAGCACTGTATTATTCCTATGTGAGATCACATCTGGAGTATGCTGCTTCAGTGTGGTGTTCTAATTATGCATGCCATATACATCGAATCGAATCTGTGCAAAGAAAATTCTGTAGATATATTAACTACAAATTTTACAACAATAATGAATTTCATTACTCCATCTTGTGCACATCATTACATTTAACCACTCTCTCATGTAGAAGAAAGCAAAGAGACTTAATACTTATTCAAAAACTCATTAACTCTACAATTGATTGTCCCTATTTAACTTCCAGAATTGGGTTACATGTTCCATCCAGGAACACTCGTTCTACACAAACATTTTACCAACAGTTTCATAGAACTAATTATGCTTATCACTCATTTATTTCTCATACCCTCAGACTGTGCAATGAGTTACCTGAATTGGAGTTTTTTGGTCCTGCGGAACCTTTTGTGCGTACTGTAAAAGGCTTAACTTTATAATAATCGGAAAATTCTGTTGTCTTATCTTCGATCTTAACTATTAATAACATTTTCGTTTAAGAATTTTACAGTTATAATGAACTTGTTATTGCTCTATTATATATATTTATAAATAAATAAATAAATAAATAAGTAAATAATAATCAATTTTTTTTAGGTTATTCGCGACCCGCACCGTTCCGTTCGACAATTACCATTTACCGGAACGTATAGACGTTAATCGGCTGATTACCGCTGTATACCTACCGGTAGATACCGCTACAATTATCGTAAATGCCCATTCAGACATCCACAGGTGTACTTTATAATACATTTTTTTAATACATCACATTTTACATTTTTGCAATTACAATTTTGCAATTTACAACTTAAAATATTTTTTACTAGAATGTACCTAGATGTTTGGAACATCTGTATGTACATTATAATTATATAATTTATTGATATTTAACACTTAAATTAATTTACACTTACTCTAAAGATTGTGATGAAAACAAAACTAAATACTAAACAACTAAAACTAAAACAATTTTCAGCTAAAAAAGCCTTTCAAACTGAGTATAATTTGTATTAACAAATTGTGCACATATTTTTTAAAATCCTATCTTACTCTGACATCTACGTAGTTCCACTGGAAGCATATTGTATATTTTAGGCCCAAAATAATTAATGTATTTTAAGTTAATATTTCTATTACTAAGAGGTACTTGTAATTGATGTTTTTCTTTTGCACATGTGGCATAATTATGGTTACAATAGTTTGAATATTTTCATGACTATGCACAAAGGAGCGAAGTATGTAGATTGTTCTAATATTTGATATTTCTCGATTAAAAACCAAATTTGTAGGATATAATTTTCTTTTTCAGAATTATTTTTATTATATATTTTTGTATAATGTTTATATAAAGCATTATTGTAAAGTACACCCCGCACTAAGATTCCATATCTAATAATCAATTCTACCAGGGCCTTATAGATTGATAATAAAAAAAAATATTTAAAAAATTCCTTAGGAGATAAAATTTATATACAAGTTTACGTATCTTGGTGGCTAATAATCAATATGAGGCTGCCATTTAAGAAATTGATCTATAATATTTCCAAGGTATTTCACCTGTGATACTCCCTGTAATGTATGATCATCTATCGTAATAAAATCAAATAATGGCCTATTTGCATTTGTAAGAGAGAATGCTACATAATTTGTCTTAGTCAGATTCAATGACAATTTGTATGTTTGAAGCCAATTTGTTATTATTCGCATTCCATTTATTGTTTTGATTTTAACAACCAGTCATTACCCGAGAACAGTAAGGCAGTATCATCTGCATATGAAATAGTTAATCCACTTGTATTTTGTTTCCGTAATGAGTTAATATATGAAATAAAAAGAATAGGTTCCAATACTGTACCTTGGGGAATACCAATTTAAATTTTTAGTTTATTACTTACAATATTATTAATTTTTAATATTTGATACCTGTCTGATAAATAACTTTTTAATAGTTTTAAAGCTATTCCCCTAATGCCCAAGAGGGAGAGCACATCAAGAAGCTTGTCGTGAGGCACCATATCGAAAGCTTTTGCAAGGTCTAAGCAATCAGCAATGCATCTTTTATCAATGTTTAGGTTATTAACAATCTCTGTTACAAGTTTGTGAATAGCATTCATAGTGCTGTACCCCCCAACAAAACCAAACTCACTGACAAAATGTTGTTTTGTTTAAAAAAAACATTCAGTCTTTTTTTGAGGCATTTTTCAAAAAGTTTACCAAAGTTGTTAATTATGCTTATTGGTCGGTAATTTTTAGTACATGTTTTGGGTCCTGATTTATGAATGGGAGTAACTACGGCCATTTTAAATACACCAGGTATGTTTCCAGTAACTAGAAT
>MU186917.1:52834-76023 GCA_016904865.1 Pissodes strobi
TCATACTAGATTTAAAATACAAATGTTCTAGAAAACATTACTAGCGCTATGTTCCTAACTGTATTGTGTCAATTAAACTACAATAGCCTTTTTGCAAGTTCCTAAAAATAATAATTAAATATCCGTCTTCATAAGTCAACGATGATTTGAAAATAGCTTCCAAGAGCATTACTAATCTGTGAGAAGATAAAAAATAAAAATGGTATAAGCAATGAGTATTCACCATTTATGTTACTTGCTCCAAAAATAAACAGGCATTTGACTAGGTTAGCTCTGGCTCATTTTTTTGAAAAATATGATTAAAACAAACCAGAGCTGACACAAAGTCTCAAATAGGATTAGTACAGTACATAATTTTGGAGCTGGCCCCATTAATCCTAGATAGTTTCCCCGACCGCTATATTCCCAAGTTCAAAATTCTTACTTTGATGAGAGAGTCCAGAGCGTGAATTGTGATTGCCTATTGAAACTGATTCAACTTCTCTCATAATATCATCTACTTCCAATAATTCATCCACCATCCTGTATGCAACAAATAAATGAAAAAAAACAACGAACGACAAAAGACTGTTTTGAATTTAAATTTAAAATGTTTTTCCGGTTTGCCGGTTGTTTTGTTTTCTTTTTGCCGTTCGTTCGTTCGTAGTAATGAAAAACTATCGATAGCGCTGTCGAATACTGTCGATTATGATCGACATTTTCACTATCGAAAACAATCGATAGTTTTTAGAAACCATTGGTTATTTTCATATATGTATAAAAGAATTTCGATAGTGAACTAACGCTTATTAGCCGTTAGAAGTTAGGATAGAACAGATTAAATACTAGAGTCTACAGAAAGCACACCTTCTTCCATCCATCCGTCCACCCATACGTTTTTTCACTTCACGCATGGCCCTCCGCTCGCTACTGGGGCTCAAGGAAAGGAAACTAACCAAGTGCTAACCCAAACTAACCCAAGACATACCCAAAATCAAGAAAAAACTGTTTAGAAATATAACCTTATAAAAAATAAGCTCGAGACACTGATGCGTAAACATATCCTATATCGAGATCATCGACATGAAAATCTAATGCCACCTTAGGCCGCGTTACATCTGAATATAGGCAACCACTTATTTGGAATTGGTTGCCTGGCGCTAGAGGGAACACGTTTTACACTAACGGTTAAGACAGTCTGCAAAACACATTCCCATCACAGATACCGCCTGACGTGCGTTACATTTGTAACATTTACATCAGAATGTCTAATATTATACTTCAGGGATAGCCCTCCGCTCGCTTCGCTCGCTACAGGGGCGCAACGAACAAAGACTAACCCAAGGCATGCCCAAAATCAAGAAAAAAAAACCTTTTTACATATATAACCTCAAGGAGGACTTCCGTTTCGTCTTCGGTCGAGGGTGCACGTGTCGGGTAACGGCCATATACATATATGTTAGTTTTGGGAATTCATGGTGAACGTTCAGGGACCGGGTAGTTTTCTCCCCGAATAAGATACGGACGTCCAGCCGGGGGTTTGAGCCCCGTGCATGCTAGAGATTTTTATGTTTGTGAACGTCCAGCCGGTGGTGTTCGAACCTTAAAACAAGCCGTGCATGTATATGTTTGAGCCCCCAGGAGTACATACTCGATATACTGAGGGTTCAAAAAATAGTATCTCTATCCACCAAGGTGTAACCAATGTAGAAGGGTCGCTCTACCTCTTGCTAAGCCTGGATAGAGGTCGTTACTGGCTGAATTTTCTCACGAAAAAGGCCATCAGAGAGTTTACTACTACTACTATAACCTCAAGGAATTAATAAATAGGAATAAAACTAACTGTAAAAATCAAGGCGAGAAGCCGCGGGTAAAAGCTAAAAGTGCCCTATATTCTTTACTATACCTTTGAAAATATCTGTACAAAATTTCATGATGACGGAACAGTTTATGTGTGAAAGCGTAAGAAACAAACAAACACTTTCGCATTTATATTATCAGTTAGGATTCTTTACTGGCAGCTTCGGAGTGGATTAATTCAGTGCACAAATTCGACACGAAAATCTACAAAGCTTATCCTTTTACCAGGAGAGTCAATAACCAAATTTTGCAAATTTTAGAAGAGGACTATGACTCAATATTGTTTTAAACGTCTGGGCATCTGAATAATACTTTTGACAGTTCGTTTAATTTTAAATAATAATTTGCTTTTTTTATCGTCTAAAATCCGTTTAAAAACTATTTTAAATGACATAATTTTTTGACTTTTTTAGGACGATGGCTGTGGATTCGGACGAATTTGTCGTGGATTTTGAAGCGAAAATTCATTTTAAATTCAACCATCCATTAAAAAAAACAAATTTTGCAAATTATAGAAGAGGGTCATGACTGAATATTGTATTAAAAGTCTGGGCATCTGAATAATACTATACTTTTGACGGTTTAATTTAGAATATGCTTTTATATCGTATAAAGTTTGTTTAAAACCGATTTTAAATGGCAAAATTGTATAAAAATCCTTCACGGACGTCCTGGATTAGCTCGCTCCTCAATGCGACGGCTTATAATGCCACAATCGGTTTACACATTTCCGTCCCCACATTTCCGTCCCAGATTTACCCTCATACCGCCGCGTAAGATGTTAACACATCAAAAACCATGCAGACCCCTAGACCATCTGCGCACTTACAAACAACTAGTTGCATCGCGAAGACATGGCGCGAACGTAGGGTGGACGGGTGGATAGGACAAGGTGTGCTCTCTCTAGACTCTAGTCTTCGACATGGGCTAGAGCTCCTGTTGTCTGAGATCGCGAAAAGTCTTCAATACTTTGTTGTGCTTATAGATCTATTTTAACATAAGAATCATAGATAAATATTTATGTTAGAATAAAGAGACGGGAGGAAGAGAGAAGGTCAAGAGAGCAACAAGACTTGCGTCTAGCCGAACCGTTCAAGTTTCGAACCCGCAGTTCTTGGATCTTGGATCGGACTCAAATTCAGACTATTATTAAGCCAGGAGCTTCCTTTTCTCATATACTGGAGGATATCTCCAATTTGTCGAAAGATTTGACCATTAATGATTTAGTATTAGTTATAGGCGGATTAAACGATTTTAAAAATGGAAAAGTCCCATCTGTAATGGACATTTTTAATAGAGTTAGTAGCTGCATGAATACAAATATTGTTCTGATATCGGTTCCTTTTGGTAAATTTAATGAATTCGTAGAAAACAAAATTTTCATTAATTTTTCTCTGAAGAATGCACTAATAAACAAGCAAAATGTATTTTTCTTAGAAACTAACATAAATAACTCTCAAGTGACAAAGCGACTTGTTGTAAATATGTTGATTAACGAAGTAATTGTTCCTCATTTCATTTTAAGTGGTAATATATCTAGCAGCACTGATGAGTGTCATAGTGTTGACGTGTTGAATTCAGTTTTATCAAGGGGTTCACGGTCAGGCATCACAGAGTCTGATTCATCTTTTTTGGATCAGGTTCAGTCTGTGATGGTCTTACCATAGTGCTGCTGAATATTCAGTCTTTTAGATCTAAGGGCGATGAATTGTTGTTGTTTTTGGAATTTTTACAGTTTCCTTGTGCTGTTGTTTTGGTTGAGCACTGGTTAAAGCGTACTGAACATGTTGATATTTTTAATTATATACTTGTATCTAAATACTCGCGTGAGCAACACACTCATGGAGGTACTATGATTATGGTGCGAGAAGATTTTTTATGTAATTTTGGGTTTGTGTCCGTTGATAGATTTGACCAACTCTTGGAGGAAAAAGTGTTTGAATTTTCTGTCATTTTCTGTAGTAAACTTAATATTTATATTCTTGGAATTTACAGGTCACCTTCAGGTAGTATAGAGTCATTTCTTCAGAAACTTGAGATATTATTGAATGAAATTTCTGTTAAGGCCTCGCTAGTGTTGACTGGATACCTAAATATAAACTTCCTGGTCTAATGTAACAGGAATAATCAGTTACTAAGTAGTATGCTGCGCTCGTTTAACCTGACAATGCATGATCAGCCAACTCGGTTTTCGGCGCTTTCGTCCTCTATTTTAGACTAATTTCAGTAAGGATGAAGTTAAATGTACAACTGTTAATGCCGGGTTGTCTGATCATGAGGCTGTATCATGTTCCTTATTGATTGGCTCTGGTACTGGAGCGGGTAACACAAGGCAAGGTAGACTTTTCACCAAAAAGAACCTTAGAAGATTTACATTGTTTTGCGGTCAGGCAGACTGGGATAGTGTTTTAGCTACAGAGAATCTCCTGGAAGAGTTCCATTCCGTCATTCAGGGCAAATTTAACATGGCCTTTCCGCTTGTAAAAATAAAGAAGAGAAAAAGGAGACCATGGTATACAAAGGCTTTGCGTGTTTCGGGAAAAAATATGTGTTGTCTTCACTATATAAGAAAGTTTGCAATAGGTAATGCTAATTTTGTCACCTATTTTAATAAATACCGCAGCATTTACAGGAACACCATAAGGTCTGCCAAGAAGTCATATTTTCAGACTAGAATTTTGAAATCCTCCAATAAGTCAAAAGAATCCTGGAGAATTGTCAATCACCTACGAGGGAAAAATAAAACTACTCCCATTTCTAGCTCTTTAAATGCTAACGATCTCAATTCATTTTACTGTTCCATAGCCGCAAAATTATCGCAAGACATTTCTCAAAAGAACGATCCTAGGAACTATTTAAATCACATTTCAGTGGCTGAAACATTCTTTTTTACCTCTACCACTGCCCTCGAGATTCATGACACCTTTTCTAATATAAAGAGTAAGAATTCTTTTGGTTGGGACAGGATGTCCTTGAGGGTGTTTCTGGCTTTACCATTTGAGGTGCTGCAGGTTCTGGCTGAGGCCATAAATGCCTCCTTTTTTCTGGCAGATTTCCGGCCTGTCTGAAGAAGGCTGTGATTGTACCTATTCATAAGGGTGAGGACCATGACAGTCCCTCAAACTTTCGTCCCATTGCACTGTTGCCTACCATGGCTAAAGTGGTCGAGAAGCTGGTTAAGGTGAGGATGGATTCTTTCATGAAGATACATGGCCTTATGAGCACGCAACAGTTTGGCTTCAAAGAGCTGATGGGTACGAGCGATGCTATTTTCGACTTTCTCGAACATCTGTACATCCGGCTGAATTCGGGAAAGGTTGCTGCGGCAGTATTCTGTGAACTGTCCAAGGCATTTGATTGCGTGGATCACGGAATACTGTTGTTGAAACTAGAGATGTATGGATTTAGGGGCATGGCGTTGGAGTGGTTTCGATCGTATTTGTCTGAGCGTGTTCAGACGGTCGTGTTTGCTGGGAGCAGCTCGGATGAACTGAGTGTGAGGGCCGGCGTTCCCCAGGGCTCTGTCTTGGGGCCACTTCTGTTCCTGATTTATGTGAATGACCTTTCGCACCTTTCGATAGCGGGAAAATTCACCATCTTCGCCGATGATACCACCATTCTCTGGCATGATTCGGATGTCCATCATCTCAGATCCAATGTGAGGAGAGATTTGGTGAAGATAAAGCGGTGGTGTGATGCAAATTCTTTATCATTTAATGTTTCCAAAAGCAACATTTTAAATTTTAAGTGTGCTGTGGAGGATATTTATCTGGAGGGTCAACTGATTCCAACACCCAACTTGAACAAATTTCTGGGCTTATCAATAGATAACTCTTTGAAGTTTGAAGATCATATATTGAATGTTTCCAATAAGATCTCTTCTGGTTGTTATGCCCTCAGGGTAATTTCTAACAGTTTGGACTTCTCCATCGCTAGAAATTCTTATTTTGCTTTGGTCGAATCCCACCTTCGATATGGTATTTGTTTTTGGGGTTCATGTGCTCACTACTTGTTCAACTCTGTGTTTGTCTTGCAAAAGAGGGCAATCAGATATATGTGTGGTGCAAAGGTTCGCGATTCATGTCGTCCATTATTTGTAAGACATGGCATTTTGACTCTGTGTTGTATATTTGTTTTGGAGACGGTTTGTCTTATTTTTAAGAAATACAAGAGTGAGCTATCTATAGGTGGGCAATATAATATGCGTCACACTCACACCCTTGGGTTACCCATTCCACGCTCAGAGCTAGTTAGAAGCTCCATAATTCTAATGGAGGCAAGAAGATCTTTAATCATCTCCTCTTGCGGTTGAGAAGGCAAGCATTGAACGGCTCCGAAAACAAACAAAACAAGTGTTATCGGAGAAGGCTTACTACAACCTAAATGAATTTTTTAGTGATAGGATTGATTGAAAAATGTTTGTGAAGATTGTTCTACTTTTTATATCGTCTTTTTTCTCTTTATTACTCTATGGACTGGTGTGTTTTTAGTATGTACTTAGGAATAAGTTTTATTGTAACTATCGACCTTTTAGATATTAGATATTGAGTAGGGATGGCTTTGTCAACAACTTTGTAAGTTACGGCAATAAAGCTATTTTTTGACTTTGACTTTGAGTTCAACGTTATTATTGTTGTAATATGTTTTGAATGGTGGGTTATGGATGGAATATATTCGCGGAAACACATGCAAGCTGTTGTATATCCACTATAATACGGCTCTTAACCCATTTTTTGTATCACTAAACTAATATTCCACTTCACGCATGGCCCTCCGCTCGCTTCGCCCGCTACGAAGGCTCAACAAACAGGATCTAACCAAAACTAACTCAAGGTATATCCAAAATCAGGAAAGAAAATAAGAAATCGCAGTGCGACAATCCAATCTTACATCTTTTCCAAGGATTCACAAAAACGATTATTTACAGGTAGTATCGCGACCGGGGAGCAGCAGTAAGATTCAATTCAATTGGCTAGTATTTGAAAGCGCCACTTGTGTCGCTGTAATTGAGGCCGGAACGCGAGATTTCAACTCATAGTGCACTTGTGAATGAGAGGCGCGTGATTGACTAGCTACGTGAGGTGACGCATGTCTTCGCGACGCAACCAGTTGTTTGTAAGGCAGCAGGTGGTCTAGGGCGACCCGAGTTCAAAACCCGTCGATACATTCACAAGTGCACTACGAACTGAAATATCGCGGCCGGAACTGCGAGTTCCTTAGTTGAACGATTCGGCTAGATGCTAGATGCAAATAAGCAATAAGTACATAGAAGTAAAAAGTTACTTTTCCAGAGATGATAGACTCACTTCAAACACACCCTGTAGGGTTGGCAAATTGTTCTGACAAGGAGTACGAGTAGAAGCCAATAATCGCGATAAGACGAAAGACAACATAACCGTGATATTTACCAATAATATTTTGATTTTGGTTTTGATAGTTCATTGGGGAATTGATTTTATTGTTTGTTTAGCAAACTTTTGAATATTGTAATTTTCTATGTGAAATTGTTGCAAAGTTGGTATTAATCTGAATTTGGACGTTGTGAAGTAAAATGCTCTGTATTTGGGTTGAAAACATTTTTATATCGTGTTATTTTACATATTGATTTGTCATAACATTATTCCATAACACATATTTTAAAGTCAGTTGTTACTCCATATATTTTGTTTATAAACCACACGCAATAATTTCTTTAAATAAAATCAACAATAATATTCAAAAGCATATTTACGGATACCGAATGTAAAGAACTCGCATTGGAGTTTATCGAGGAGTTTATCCTACTAGAGCCCAATAAAAACATATATAAAAACTCAGACATAATATGGAACATTGAAAGAGTGGCCTCACAGCAAGTTTTTTCCATATACTTAGACTATAGACTCATCAGACAATTTTTTTTCTTTTATATGACATTAGCTTGATCATTATTTATCTGAAACTTGAAAATGGAAACAACTGAAAATCTAAATTGTTTCAGGTAAGTCCTTCAACAAAAAGTATATTTTGAATATTAGTAGGTAATAAGGGTCTTGTTGATATTATGTACCTCCGATCTTCAAGATTTCTAAATATACAATGGAAAGATCATCCTTAAAAAAAATGTTAACAACCAATATTTTTCTGTAAAATGTCCAATTCAAGAAGAAAATTTGGTAGGTAGGTACCACTTATTTATACCCACACCTCGGTAGCATATCATAGATATACAATAAAGTAGCATATAAATATAATAAAACTGTTATACACTCCTATTTTTCATATTTTTCTGTATTTTTAACATGATGTTTTAATATTTGAAGATGTCTAATGAAAACATTTTATAACTTCACAATCATATGTAATCTATGCCTCCAATAATAATGTTATCTATGCCCCCAATAATAATGTTGAACCTACATTTGTACCTTCAATGGCAAGACATAATCAAAAAGACTTGAAATTGCTTTATCAGTTGGTAAATTTACTGGTTGATTGTATTAATTTAATTTATTATTTATTTATTTATTATTAATTCAGTATCAGATACCATAAATATACAGATACAAGTATGTGCCATATTAATGGCCACCTACACTACCACTACTCAAATATTCTTCACAAACTGCGAAATCCCTCAGATTAACCATAGACAAATCTAAGTCATTAGCAGAAATATTAATAATAATTACACACTTTATAAATTGGTGAGCCCTTGTAAAAATTCGTTTTAGGAAAATCCAAACTAAAAGTCTTCCTATGTCTTGTATTTGTAACATTCACAAAAAATGTAATGAACTATTATATATGTTATCTTCCCACCTCCCCTCAAGGGTTTTACCTTCGACTTTTACCTTCTCTGAACAGTTCAGTCAGATCAAGTCTGGTACTAAGGATTTTGTCTCGAGAGTCTAAGTTAGCTAACCGTCAAGGCAATCTGGATTCTTTGGATCGTTTTTAGATTTTGCGAGCCAACTCGGGTCATTCTGTTGACTTAAATTTCAACAAAATGCTATTAAAATCATAATAATAATAATATCAACAATAATGTCAACATGCGAAATTTGTATATATAAATATCATTTTTCCTTCTTTTTCATACAACATTTAAGTAGTGTGATTTGTTGAGTGTTAGTATGTGTATTCTGGTTCACTTTATTGGATAATTGTGAAATATCTAAATACAGTACCTAATATGGTATGGTCACTTTTATTTGTCCTCTTTGTTTTTGTTGAGTTGATCAGTGTATTTTTATGAGATTATATGCCACTGTATAATTTATAAGTTCCTGAATTACATCTAAAATTGGTGAAAGAAAAATATATGTTATAATAATGCAAATTTAGTTTTTGATTATTTTTTTGGATCACATTGTTGCTTTGTGGAGACATTGAAGACCGATTTTCAGATAATGCTTGAACAACACAATAGAAAAATTTGTATTTCCAGCTGATGACAATGGAAACAAAGCTACAGCCTAAGAATAATAAATAACCAGAATTCAAACTCTCAACTGTCACCGTGTATATTGACTAAAAGCGCTGGGCGACCATCAGTCCACGTCACAGCCAGAATTCCATGAGCGTGCTTACTGCATTTTGACTGATTTTATATTATACATCTTTATTAAGAAAATAGTACGAAAGGCGGGATAGCTGAACCATTGTTTATACAGTGCTGGGCTATAGATGAGAATAAACTAACCGAAAGTTGATTGGACGACTAACCCAAACTAACCAAGTCTATTAAAATTGATTATAACGTATCGGAACCGGCTCAAATAAGTAAAATAGGTTGATACTAAGTGAAACTAACCAAAAGTTGATTAGACGGCTAACCCAAACTAACCAAATCTATTAAAATTCATTATAACGTATCGGAACCGGCTCAAATAAGTAAAATAAGTTAAGACTAAGTAAAACTAACCGAAAGTTGATTGGACGACTAACCCAAACTAATCAAATCTATTAAAATTGATTATAAGGTATCGCAACCGGCTCAAATAAGTAAAATAAGTTGAGACTAAGTTAAACTAACCGAAAGTTGCTTCAACGACTAACCAAAAGTAACCAAATCTATTAAAAATTCTCAGAATGTATCGGAACCGGTTCAGATGACTAAAATAAGTTGAGACTAAGTGAAACTAACCGAAAGTTGATTAGACTAACCAGAATTAACCAAATCTTTTAAAATTGATTATAATGTATCGGAACCGGCTCAAATAAATAAATTAAGTTGAGACTGGATCAATAAGTATTCACTTCTATCACGTGTACTGTGATACTCGTGACTTTATTTGTAAAAATGAATGCCTATCTTTTTATGTACTAAATTAATAGATTGTTTTGCATGTTAATGATATATCTGTTACCAGTTCAAATGACCAAAATAAGTTGAGCCTAAGTGAAACTAACTGAATGTTGCTTCAACGACTAACCAAAAGTAACCAAATCTATTAAAAATTTTCATAATGTATCGGAACCGGTTCAAATGACTAAAATAAGTTGAGACTATGCCGAACTAACCGAAAGTTGCTTCAACGACTAACCAAAACGAACCAAATCTATTAAAATTGATTATATCGTATTGGAACCCGCTCAAATAAGTAAAATAATTTGAAACTAAGTAAAACTAACCGAAAGTTGATTAGACGACTAACCAAAACTCACCAAATCTATTAAAATTGATTACACTCTTTCTCTCTTATAACATCGATAAAGAAGCATTCACTTCCATCACGTGTAATGTGCTTCTCGCGACTTTTTGCCAATCTCGACGAATTATGGGGATCCTAGAATCCAAAAAACATTAAATTCTGAAAAAAACAAAATTGTGTCCCTGTGTGTGTCTCTGTCCGTCACACGACTTTTCTTCAAAACCGTTAGGCCGATTTCTACCAGAACGATTATTTAGGAGTTTCGGGACAATATCTCCAGACGTTTTATTTATTTATTTATTTTATTTATTTATTCATTCATACACGGGCTAAGCCCATTCGTACAGGAGTACTAAAAATAAAACTAAAAATAAAACAAGAAACAAAACTAAAATTATAAAAATCTCGGAGGAACATAAAGCTGAAATTTATTTAATAGTTCTGGAGAATTTAATTGCCCATTTATAACTTTGTGGGTTAAAACAATATCACATATTTCCCTGCGTATTTTTAATTTCTTTAGTTTAAGACTCTCTTCAAGTTCAATATAATTAATATTTTCCATTCTTATGCCTTTTTTAAATGCTGCATATCGAAAAAATTTACGTTGTACAGACTCCAATTTCTCTATATGAATTTGGTAGTAAGGACTCCACACACTAGTACAGTTTTCTAAGTGTGATCTTACAAGAGATGTGTAAAGCAATTTAATCGAGTTGATGTTTCTGAAGTCCTTTGTGTTTCTTTTAATAAAACCTAACATTTTTAATGCTTTGTTACGGCAGCTATCTATGTGATGGGAGAATGTGAGCCTTGAGTCGAAAAATACTCCTAGATCTTTAATGAGATTGACACTCTGAATGTCACAACCGTTGATTTGATAATTATTAGGAACCGTGCTAAGAGATTTAGAAAATTGGATATATTTGCATTTATCAGTATTAAGGACCATTTTGTTCCCAACACACCAGTCATAAAATCTGTCAATGTCCTCCTGAAACTGCACAATGTCACTGTCACTGTTAATCATTTTAAAAATTTTCAAATCGTCCGCGTATAAAATATATTCAGATGATAAAAAACAATTGCATATATCATTAATATAGATGTTAAATAGTAATGGGGCCAAATGTGCCCCTTGAGGAACCCCAGAAGTAACACTTACGATTTTTGAGAAGTGATTCTTTATTTTGACAACTTGTGTTCGACCAGAAATATATGAATTGATCCATTGCAAAAGAGTGCCATGAACCCCATAACCAGACAATTTCCTCAAAAGCAACCGATGATCTATTTTATCAAAGGCCTTTGAGAAATCGGTGTAGACCGAGTCCACAACATTGCCTTTCTCCAAGGCCTTCGATATATATTCAGTGTAAAGCAACAGATTAGTAGTAATTGATTTATTTTTAGAAAATCCATGTTGCTTCGAAATTATAATATTTCTAAAGGAGTCCTCCATAAAGTCAGTTATTATTGACTCCATTATTTTTGATATTAGAGATATTTTTGAAACGGGTCTATAATTCTTAATACAAGATTTACTGCCAGAATTTTTATATATGGGGGATATATAAGAGAGTTTCCAAACAATTGGAAAAACTCCATTAGCCATAGAGTTATTAAATATTAACCAGAGGGGCCTTGAAAGTGAAAAAGAACATTCTTTTAAAAATTTAGCAGTGAGTCCATCTGGGCCTGGACCCTTATTTAAATCGATTTTATCGAGTCGCGTCAATACGTCCAAAATGCTGAAATTGTAGGAACTAATATTCAAGTTGGTGTTAGAGCAGTAAATTTCGTTTTCATGAAGAGGGACAGTGACAGTGTTTACATATACAGAAGAGAAATAATCCGCAAAAGCATCCACAATATTAGATCCAGAGGAGTACTCTGCATTGTCAAGTGTCATCACCTGCGGTATGCCCCTGCAATCATTCTTACTTTTAATAAAATTCCAGAAGGTCTTGATATTACTATGTATACCCTGCTCTATACTATGAATATATTGTTGATAACACAGCCTAGAGAGTTCCTTACATTTAGACCTGAGATTACAAAATGTCAAATATGTTTCAATACACTTTCTTACTTTATATTTAATATGAACTTTCTTTTTTTCTATAATCATATTTTTAAGTAGTGGGGTATACCATACAGGAAATTTAAAATCGCATCTTATAATTTTTCTGGGAATAAATACATTAAAACAGTCATTCAAAATACTATAAAAACTATGGACGGCACTATCTACATCACAATTCAAAACAGAGTCCCAATTAACGTTAATTAAAAATTCATTAATACTGACATAATCACAGCTATCAAAATCGCAAATACTCTCCTCATACTTTAAAGGTTTAAAATTGTCACATAAATCGTGCTTAAAGAATAGCGCTGGGTGATGTTGGTCACAAGGCACCAAAAAATCACATGCACATTCTATCATTGTATCACCGACATTACTAAAGATTAAATCGAGAAAAACATTGTTAACATTTGGAATGTGGTTTATTTGACTTAAACCAGCGTAAGATATAGCACCCAACAGTGTCTCGGCAGCAGCACAATTTCTAGGAGTAGACACATTATAGTCCATTTCACCAACAATGGTCAGAGCGGGAAGATTGTAGTCACCAACGATGTAAGTAGCACTACCTTCATATAGATCGCAAAAATGTTCAATATTCCTACAATGTTCTTCATAATCATTCTCATTGCATCGTGGAGGAAAATATACACTGCACAAAATTATATTCTCATTATTAACAGTTACTAACACCCAAGCTTCCTCGTGACCCTTAGATTGATGAGGGGCCGTCAATTCTCTTGTATTTACATCATTTCTGATAACAATTAAGACTCCTCCCCCCCTGCTTTTGTCAGTGGCTATTGGGTCACCATCAATCCTAAAAACATTGTAATTCTGTAGGCCTAACTCTGAGTCATTGAAGTTACTTGTTAGCCAGGTTTCAGTCAGCATTAAAATATCGAAATTGCATGAGGATACACTAGATGAGAATTCAGAAAGTTTTGTTCGGAGACCCCTAACATTCTGGTAATATAAATTGAAATGTTTTGTCATATTATGGAATGGATGTTTTGTAGCAATAATAGTACCATTTAAGTTTTTTCTTTTTCTTTGATTTTTTCGATGAGAATCTGTGAAGTTTTGATCACATTTATTGAACTTTGCCATGTCATCTTCGTTTTCCAAGTCAGGGGATGGTGTGTCATGTGCTAATACTGAATCAGTGGTCCCGGATGCCTTGGAAAATTTAATTCTAATTTTTCGGTGAAAATATAGCTATTAACAACAAACATAATAACTTCTTTTTTGGCTTCATAATTCAAAGTACCTTTACTGCATAGAAGTGGTAAAAAGATTCCTTCCTTTCCATTAAAAAACGAGTTAATAAATACATTTTCCGTGTGTAGAAAATCGTTAAGGATGGGTCTTCCTGCATAATAGGTATTACCTATAATAATAAGGTTTGTTTTTGAGGTGAGTAAATTTAGAACATCGAGATCCTCGTTGGTTATACGTGTACCCTTGATTGCATTACATGGAGATAGAAACAGAATAACAAAATCATTCTTGTCAAATTTCCTGCTAAGATCCTTGCACACCTTCACAATATCACTGAATAGCGTATTTTCTCTTGTTTGACAGTTGATGTCAAATTGATTTTTAGTTAATGCCTTGAATATTAACGCACTCCCTCTTGCATTCTCTCCGCCGACAATAAGTAGTTTTTTCTTTGGAGTATTATTGGTTTTGATTTGCTTAGGCATTTGACCAGATGATTCGGAGTTAATTGCGATGCTGGTGTTGCTTTGCTTGAGGCCATTTATTGTTTGACGCAACTCTTTTAATTCCTTTGCATAAACATCATTTTCGATTTCCAAAGTGTTCACAGAAACTATTAGATTCTGGTTTAGAGAAGTAAGTTCTTTAATTTTCGCTTCCAGTTTGGCCTTTATAATTTTTTTCTTTAACATTACAATTAAGGATAGTTTATATAAAGAATAATATAAAAAAATTGATTTTTACAAAAACGGCTTTGACGATTTTCATTAGATTTTCTATATGTTTACAATTTAGTAGGCTTTATAATACGTACTACCCCGTTTTTCTGTAAAAAATTGGTGCAGTCTCTTTACTCTTGAGAAAAATGAACAAAATCGACTTTCTCAGAAACAGCTCCAACGATTTTCTTGTACTTATTTGTTTTCCCAGGGAAAATAAGATAAAGCCACTTTACTAGTGAAATATTGGCCTTCCAATTTTTCCCAGTTCTGTGGCGGAGCTATGTTCCAACTTTTTTTTTAATTCCGATAAGCGAGAAATTAGTACCGTTTATTTCAGAATTTTTCCAAACCATCAGTGTTTTTCAAATTCACAGATATCCGTTTTGATGAGTTTTCAGCATATGGGCTTTAGTTTTAATTTTAAAACCATTCCAAATAATAATGTCCTGTTGAATCCTATCATATCAAAATACTCCGCTATATTAACGCTGCCAGATATTTCATTAATATGCAAAATTATCTATTAATATAGAACATAAAAAGATAGGTATTCATATTTACAAATGGAAAAGTCACGAATATCACAGTATGGTTACGATACGTTATAATAAATTTTAATAGATTAGGTTAGTTTTTAGTTTTGATTAGTCGTCCAAGTGTGGTACTTAGTATCTACTTATTTTACTTAGTCATTTGAACCGGTTCCGATACGTTGTAATCAATTTTAATAGATTTGGTTAGTCGTTCAATCAACGTTCGGTTAGTTATTTATACTGGCGTTTTCAGCGATTTAATCATTCCTAAGATCTTAAAGATGCTAATAAATAAAACTACTTATTTTCTAACCAATATATGTATTTTGCCAAATTATTAACTTATGGTTTTGGGTTACTCTCTATTAATCGATTTTAGTGTATAATATAAGTTAACTCGTCCAAAAATCCATTAAAACACGAAACACTCAACAAGGGAAAATCCATCCAAAGTATAACTCCGCATTTCCAACAGCTAGAATTTTACCATATTTTAGACGATCCGTTTATTACAGCCGAGCCGTAGCGCGTACACTGGCGAATTTCGGCGGAATTTCGGAGGATGGAGCCATACGCGAACGCGAAGCGGTGGCGATACAGTACGAGAAATTAATATAGTCGCACTGCATCGCTACTGATTCGCGTCCACTGCAAATCGCTCACCTAGGACACCCCGTTAGCCAACTGTTGCGACGCGGCAATCGAAGTGTTTTATTGCAGCATCGTTTTCTTGAAAACTAAAGTTGTTATCAAAAAAATCACCAAAATAAAAAAGTTTTTTCGGTTCTTTGGCTACAACTTTGTCGCTTACTATATACATCTATCTCTAAAAGCAAAAAAGTTTTCTCGATTGAGTATTTGTTGCTGCATTTTTAAGAAATTTCGTGCCCCCAACTTTAAAAAAAAAATTGTGACCTGTACATTTTTTTGCATTTGTCTCATGTCACTCATGATATCAAATGTCCAAATTGAGTCTCCTAAACATTTTAATTCAATCAGACAAAGTAAGGGAGATATAAGGTGATAAGCAAAAATTAAAAATATCACATAAAATTGAAATTTTTCAGAAATTTGCCAATTTTGACCAGTTTCGCAATTCTGGATTGCCTGGCGAACTCCAAAATCGGATGCGCCAGGTCCATTTACATAAAAATCGATTTTTTAGGTGGTTGTTCGCGAGTGTAATAGAGGGTGCATCTTAGACATTGCTTGTTATCCGGCTATGAGCGCCGACACTGGCGAGTTTCGGCGGAATTTCGGCGGATCAAGCAGTGCAAGGTCACGGCAACCAATGCCTAGCAACGAGGAAATATTGGCTTCTGATTATTTATTATTCTTGTGGCTACAATGTATCAAAAGTAAAGTGACATATCCTGCATTCTGCGTTTCATCCTGCTTCTTGACCGGCACTAACACAGCGGTCAAAACCAACCTCAACAGAATTAATTATATCACAAGTACTACTAATTGCTCTAAAGACAGGTCATCAGAGATTGACATTAAAATTTTCCTAATTACAAATGAAATCAATGTATCTACCGAAATCGCGACAATCAACAGTCCTTCTGTCAGGGGCGGATACAGGGGTGGGGGGGCGCGTCTCTCCCCTGGGAACTGTTAAAAAAAATAATATTGCTAGAGAAATAATAAAACAATACAATTTTATAGACAAAATTTCCAATAAAATTTTATAGAAAGAGTTTCCAATAAAATTTTACAGACTAATTTTCCAAACTGACAGCATTGTTTGCAGCTGATAGGGATTACTTTTTAGATTCAAATGACCTAACACCAAATTATTATTGGAGAAGAGTAGTATTTTTACCTGCTTTGGATTTCGTAATAGCAGATTTGAAAGAGAGGTTTTCTGAAAAAGTGTTAAGTTCTTTTGTTTTAAGTCTATTACTTGCAAAAAACCTTGCTCCCATTATTGATATGATTTATCTGTCTGAAAAGTTGTAAAAAATAATGGACATGTTTGGCTCCATTATTGGCAAGGTTTCTATAACACAATTAACAGGTGAGGTACAGTTATTTAAATTAATTAATAATACTTCTGATTGTGGGATTGAAGAAATATTGCAGTGAAGAGGAATTTCTTATTATTTACAAATGTTTAAAAATTTTAAGCATTCTACAAGTCTCTGTTGCAACTGCAGAGCGAAGTTTCTCTACTTTAAGATTGTTAAAAACGTACCTTCGTTCTACAATTGCGCAAGATAGACTTAACGGTCTTGCCCTTATGTACAGATAATTTAAATTCAAATTCAAAGTACAATAAAAATGTTTACACACGTCAAGATATAAAAATCAAAATAATAGAATGCTGATCAGATTAATTAATTAATATAAAATCATTATAAGGCAGTATACCTATGAGATGTTTATAAAATACTTTAAAATACAATATAATGCACATGACAAAATGCTATAATACTACCGCAATCAATGTCATTATTTCTAAAACTATAGGACAAATACTCATTAACACTATAGAATACATTCCCGATTAAAATTTCCTTAACTCTACATTTAAAATTTTTAAAATCAAGTCCCTTGACGCTTTCAGGAAGCAAATTATAGAACTTACTTGCCCAGTAACCTGTGCCAGTCTGACACCTCTTTAGCCTCCAGTATGCTGGAATATTGTCACCCTTGTGTCTGGTATTGTAGTAATGTACAAGCTCGTGGGAAGGGAAGCTGTTCAGATTGGTCTTTATGTAACAAACAGCATCCAAGATAAATTGGGATGGCAAGGTAAGGATCTTAAGGTCCCTAAACGCTTGTCTGCAATCGTCCCAGTAACCTAGCCCAAACAAAATTCTCACTGCGCGCCTCTGCAGTCTAAATGTCTCCGCAGAATGGCCCCAAGCAAGTATTGCATATGAAAGATGAGAGTGGAACAAGGAAAAATATGCGACCTTCATGACATCCCGTGATACACAATATCCCAGATTTCGCAGTGCAAATAATGCTCTACTCAGCCTAGTGCACAAACTATCAATGTGCGACCCCCACTGCAGTTTCAGGTCCATCTGGACACCAAGAAACCCAACCTCCTCAACACACCTGCTGTGTTTTATTTGCATTCAAAAGCAATTTATTCATCCTGAACCACTCCTCAGCCCTCTCCCGTGCGCCCCAGGCACCCTCCAGCGCCCCCTCAAGAGTACTTGAAGAGAAAGACACCGTGGTGTCGTCAGCAAAGAGCGTGTATCTGGCACTGTGGTATTGTGGATAAAACTCCGTTTTAGTTTATTATTTTTACATTGAAACCAAAAATATCGCGACTATTTTTATTTTTGAGGTTATCTACGATATCCCGGACCTGATTCATAGAAACCGGAACAAAGGTAAATTTATTTATTGTCGACTGGTTGACTGTATTAGGTAAAGACAACTCTACAAATGGTATGTTCCTGACTAAACTGCCGGCAATCTCAGCGAAATAGTGGTTAAAGCTATCTGGTGTGACTGTATGATTCTCAGGACGATTGATAGTTCCAGAGACTCCCTGATGACTGTTTATTATATCCCACATGGCTCGTGGTGGGTTGCTAGATGTCCGAATTAAGTTGTTGTTGGACCTAACTTTAGCTTTGCGTATTTTTGCCCTGTATCTTCGTTGTAGTTCCTTATACATCCTAGAAATGTCAGTGTTTTGATATTGTCGGCTTAATTTATGTAAGAAGCTTAGCTGTTAACGCATGATTTTTAATTCATCACTAAACCAATTGATTTTTTGTGGTTTATCTGATCTTACGTTATGTGTTTTTTCTGGAAAAGATTCCAAAAATGCATTTTCCATGATGCCAACAAAACTAGAAAATTTTTCATCTACATTCATACTACGATCACTCACAAAGTTCCACTCCATCTCATTCATCCTCTTGTAAAACTGCAGCTTACCTCTCTCAGTGATGGGTCGGAAAGTCGCTTTGGTTTTAGTAACAATTTTGCTTTTTAGTGGGATCACAGAATCAACCAGCTGTGCCAGGTGGTCGGAGAAACCTAGGTCAAGAACCGTCGCCGAGGAGACCTCTATGTTATGGTCAAGAAAAATGTTATCAAGACAGTTTTTCCTCTTGTGGCTTCACGGATTACCTGTTTTAAGGTAAAGCTTGTTAATAGATCACATAATTGCAGAACATTGCCATTTGTATTAAGAAAATTTATATTAAAGTCATCGGCTACAATAGTTTTCCTATTCGTACCCATAAGAGTTAGTATCTGCTCTAAGGAATCTAAAAATGTGTCAAACTGGCCAGATGGGCAGCGATATACAGTTAAAAAATTGAGGTCAAGGTCTTTAATATATATTATGCAAGAAAGCTCTATACATTTTTCAATATTAAAATTTACACATACATCCAACACATTAAAATGAAAATCATCTTTCCTTACAAAGATAACCGTTCCACCTCCATTGGAGTGCTGTCTAGTAGAAGAGTTCGCCAATTTGTATCCAGGAATCTGTACAGCCGCAATTTCGTCTACAGTTAACCAATGCTCAGTCAAACAGAGTATGTCAACATTCTTGTCCGCTATAAATGCTTCTAGTTCGCCAATTTTGTTTCGCAATGATCTGACATTTGCGTGCATGACTCTTAGCTTTCTTTTTGTAGTGTCTTCCTGCGACTCTGAAGATTCAAAAAATTGTTAACAACAATACCTTGGGGCCAAAGACTAGATGACAGATATTTGTCCCAGCTGGAGTAGGGGACTGCCAGTTTAAAGGAGGCACGGTACTTGCCTTTTTTTGTTTGGATTCGTTCACAGGAACAACCTCTTTGTAAGTCATTCTGCTCTAAATATTGTAAAACTTCTCTGCTAATCGTCTCTGGGGCTAGTCCCGAGATGAATAGGAATGCCTTTCTTTCAGCTGTTTTTAGGTTTCTTGGGTTTTCATTGGAGCCTTTTAGAGGTTCCGGTCTTGGTTCGTTTGACCCTCTTTGTTGATTTTGAGGCGAATTCATTTTAGTGTGATCCTGAAGCCTGGATTGCGACCTGCGTCGTCTGCGTTTAGGAAATTCCCAGGTTTCCTCCTTTTTATTGTAATTTTTCCAGAGTCGAGATTTTCTTTAGCAACAACGTCAATGTCAACAATGTCACTTTCCTAACTTGGTTACAATTCTCGCTTTTAGCTTGGGTTTTTAGGCTGACTTTTTTTTTAATTTGACAGTGACGACGACATGGTGGCCCGAATACACTGCTCAAATCTAAGAAAAAAATGTTCTAAGAGTCGTATCAGTTTTTTTTTTAAACTAGCTGTACGTTTATAGAAATATTGAACTTAACGTAGAAAACATTATAAATAGATTTATAATAGATTTAGCAAAGAAAAAAGAAAAATTGATTTTATTTATCATTTAAATCCCTAATGGATTTAACTTTAAAACAGTCAAAAAATAAAAATCAATTTTAAAATACATGCTTCACCAAGAAATTTGTTTTATTTTTTGATTAGTTTTTATTATGAAAAATTCGTTATATTTTTGGTTTTGTTTTTATTTTGTATAGATATTTTTATTGTTTTACGCTTTTTGATATGTACTTTAACGCATAAATAAAGTTAAAATAAATGTTTAAAAAATCCAATACAATTATACAATAGAAAAAATATTGTGCTTATTTTTAAAAGTTTTAAAAATATATTGCCACTTTTTGGGAGTCGAAAATGATTTGTATTCTTTTTCCTGCACAATTACAAATGAATTTAGATTCGGTTCTGATTATTGGTCAACGACAATGGCCGGAAAAATTACATTTTTACCTAAAAAACGATGAAAGAACATTAGGCCTCAAAAAAGGACTGTCCTTCCCAGGAAAGGCCGGGTGGCAACCCTACTCCGATCCGACAAAAGCTTTTGATGTGATGGATCATGAAATTTTGTATCAAAAACTAGAAAAAGCTGGTATTACAGGCTTATGCTTGAAGTGGATTAGATCTTTCTGGGCAAGTTGTTTTCAAAGAGTCCAACCAAAATTTTGATCGAATACGTCATTCAATGTTTTGACATGTGTAGGGTTGTAGGGTTGCCATAAATGTGTAGGTCAGTGTCGGGACGCCACAAAGTAAATATTAGTCTTCAAGAAAAAAAGTAAATAAATAAAAAACAACTGCTGAGCCGCAGGCGAAATTTTTTTTGGGTGGCCCCCTAAAAAACGCATGTTTTCAGCTTTTAAAATTCATATTTTTAGTGCGTTTTTTGATACACAAACAGGAAAAAACAGTATGATTAAAAAATAAAAATACAACATCAAGTTAATTTTAATATAATATTTTTTTATAAGACATATACATACTTAGGAGGTAATTTTGGGAGTACTTAAGCTTAAGTACTTCTCCGAAGATTGAATTTCTTGCAAAATTTCCTTTTTATCTTGAACATATTTATAAAATTGAGCAAAGACATTTTCTTAATTAGCTTCAACAGAATCCGATGATAATCGATTTCCTTTGTCAGTCTTAAGGAGGGCTTCCTTCTAGCCCGCCTTACCTTAGTCAATCCATTGGAAATTTATCAGCGGAAAAAATCTTGACGTATATTGTGCCGGAATCAGGGTATAACAAATGTTATGCAAATGAGTGATGCACTGCTGCAGACAAGTGAGTTCTTGTAAAGCGATGTTCTAGGTGTTTCCAGTTGTACGACGAACTGGTGCGCTCTTGCCGTCTGTCGTGCCTGTCTGACAGGCGCTGCCAGGGGCGGGCCAAATCCCGACAACATCTGCTGTGAAAGTATCTGTAAAACAGGGACATCTTGGCCACATGTCTGCGGTGTTTCAGACTATCCAGATTCCGGGTCAACTCCGGGTTGCCGAAGACGCACAGCTCTCTTCTGAATGGAATCCAGCAGCATTAGAGTGTGCTTTGGTGCGGCACCCCAGATGTGTGAGCAATATTTTAAGCACGGTCTGATTTACGCTTTGTAGAGCAAGAGTAACTGCCGCGGTGTATACATTTTTTTGTTGCGAAATAGCGCACCAAGCTTCTGGGAAGCTGATTTTGCGATGTTCGCAACCTGGTCATGCCAGGACATATTTTGCTGTTGACCGAGGCACCCAGTAGTCCGATTTACGAAGCTGAAGGAATGGTCGATCCTGCCATAATGATGTCAGGCCTGCCGTATTGGCCCTCTTGGTAAACGTGGCTGCTTGGGTCTTTGCTGCATTGAACTGGATCAAATTTCTGTCGCCCCAAGTTTGAACTTTCTCCAGGTATTGATTAATTTTGCTGTAATCTGCTCCTGTCTGCGGTGATAAGTCTCAGTAAGCTGGTAAAGGTTTTTTCTGATCTAAATTGGGAGACAAGGGTACTGTCATCTGCAAAATTGTAAACAGGATTATTCGTTTTGGTCAGCAGGTCATTAATATAGATGAGGAACAGAGTTGGCGAAAGTATTGCGCCCTGTTAATGGTGAATGTGTGTAATGAAGGAAAAGGAAATGCTATACACCGATAAAACATGTAATTAATTACATGTTTATTATTTTTTGTACGCCCATGCTATTTCGGATTATTTACCGTGCTTGGTTTTAGAACGGTAGGTTAAGTTTACTGGTTACTAAGCAAAAACGCGACGGTAAGTAATTTACTTACAGTTCAGCTGAACGGTAAGTAAAATATATATAATTTGTCGAAAAATTTCAAGATATTTGCTTAGTCAATGTCTTTGTGTTCATAATGGGCGTACAAAAAATAGTATAAGCATTTTGAACAGTAAAAAGTTTTCCGATCACCTCCAACATTGTCGTCGATCGGTGAACTGTCCTTACTGTTCTTGATACTTAACATACTTTCTTACAAATGTATTATGAATAGTAGTTATCTTTTAGGATTTAACGGTTTAACTCAGAGTTTACTGATTTGTCGTGTTCTAACCTTTTTGAAGTTAATACTTGGGTTTCATGAGAGTGATTTTTCAAGGTCGCATCACAGCATGGTTTATGTTTTCGTCTCGCGTTACGAAATTTTCGTATCGTTGATTGGACGACTAACCCAAACTTACCAAATCTATTAAAATTGATTATAGCGTATCGGAACCGGTTCAAATGCCTAAACTAAGTTGAGACTAAGTGAAACTTACTGAAATTTGAATTGACGGCTAACCCAAACTAACCAAATCTATTAAAATTGATTATAACGT
>MU186918.1:0-13750 GCA_016904865.1 Pissodes strobi
TGTCCATCGACTGCAACGTGCAGAGATCGGCTCTTAAGGAAACTGGCAAGCCAGCTGCAGAGAGAGGCTGGCAGTCCGAAGGACGGTAGTTTGTTGAGCAGTCCGTCATGCCAAACTCTGTCGAATGCCTTTGAAATATCCAACGCAATCGCTCGAGACTCTCCGTAGTTCTCAATTGTCTTACTCCATATATGAGTGACATAGGCCAATATATCTCCTGTCGATCTCTCTTTGCGAAAGCCGTATTGATTATCGCTGATTATTTTGTTGTTCTCGAGGTACTTGAGCAGTTGCTGATTGACTACACGTTCCATGACTTTGGAGATTATTGGAAGCAAGGCAATTGGACGATAGTTTGAGGGCGTGGTTTTCTTGCCTTTTTTTGGAACAGGTTGCACTCGAGCGACTTTCCAAGAAGATGGGTAAATCCCTTTGCCGTAAGACAGAGAAAAAAGCCTGGAAAAAACGGGTGTTAGTTCGTTGGCGCAGTTCTTTAACACGATGGCAGGTATTCCGTCCGGTCCTGATGCCTTTTGCGTATCTAGATTTTTAAGGATTTTACGAATATCACGGTGATGAAATTTGACTTCTGCCATGGTAGTGTTGATGTTCGATATGGTGGGGAGAGTCTTGCCTTGGGGGACGTCCAAGGTAGAGTGCGAAGAAAACATTTTGGCGAGCATGTTTGCTTTTTCCTTGGCTGTAGTCGCCGTGATGCCACGTTCGTCTGTCAAAAGTGGGAGAGACGTTTCTGTAAAGTTGTTACTTACTGCCTTTGCTACCGACCAGAAATTCCTGGAGCCACTCCTGATCCTTTGATTGTGTTTGTCCTTAGTTTCGTCGATAATACGCTTGCATTCGTTTCTCGCTTCGACAAAATAATTGCGATTTTCAGCGGTCTGATTTTGCTGCCAGTACTTGTAGGCTTGCTGTTTCCTACCCACAGCTCTTTCGCATCTTCTGTCGAACCAGGGCTTTCCTTTTGATGGTAACTTGGTGGAATTTGGGATGTATGCTTCCATTCCTGAGGAGATTACTTGCGTGATCTTTTCGCAGCAGACTGATGGGTTGTCAGCGCCAAAGCAGACGTCGAGCCAAGGAAAATCTAGGTAGAACTCCCTTAGATCGTCCCAGTTTGCAGAATTGTAATGCCAGATTTTGCGAGGCAATGGTGGATCCTTCTGTATGAGTGGCAATTCACAAACCGTTGTAATAAGTTTGTGATCGGAAGTACCTAATGGCGGACCAACTGTAACTGTGTACTGGTCAGGATTGGTGGTTAGAAAAAGATCCAGGAGGGCGGCGAATTCGCCCCTCTCTGAGATTCGAGTTGGTTCGTCTACAATTTGAGTAAGCCCACAGCTGATGGCGAATGCTTCAGCCTCTCTACCTTCGTTGTCGGTCTTGTTGTGATGTTTGAGCCAGTTGGTGTTGTGGGCGTTGAAGTCTCCCAGAACGATTATTTCTGAACGGGGGTGATCAACCTGCATTGAGTCAAAAGTGGTAGCTAGTGTTGAAAAAAAGCTTTGGTAGGCTCTATCGCTCGGAGGGCGATAGAGACAACATATAAACTTGGTTAATCCCTTGGCGGTGAACTTGAGCCACATGACGTCAAGGTTGTTCGGTTCGAGTGTTTCCTCTCGGTGACATGATAGGTCGCTTCGGACAAAAAGGCATATTCCGAACTTATGTCTAAATCGGGTATGTAAGTCGTAACCAGGATAAGGGTAGTTCACTGTTGTTGTTGTAGAACATACTTGTGTTTCTGTAAGGGCTAGTATGTGTGGTCTATTTGCATGTAGATGTTGGTGTACCGAATTTATGTTTGTATTTAGGCCTCTTATGTTGCAGAAATCAATTCTAAATTGGTTCGGTATCTTTGCTGTCTGTGAAATGCGGAATGAAGGGCTCCCAGGGCCACCCAGCGCCCGGAGATCCGAATGGCCGGGGAGTTTACCTCCGGAATATTTTGATCCTGGAAGCACCATCATGTCCATATTATTATATTCCTACTGTGGAACCCGGAACCACCAGCGCGGAAACGGAGCGTGATTCGGGAAAACCACTTAGCGCTTCCCAGTTCTGGTGGGGTGGTCTTTCACCGGACGATGCGAGTAGGCGTATGCATCTACCACCTAGGGCCGCTTCCACTGGAAGAATTATCAAGCCAATTTTTTATTTTATTTCGACCATGAGAGGCGCTTGTGTATACTTCTTCCCATGTTTCTCCCATAAAAATTACAGCGGTGTGATCCGCGTAGGATACCACCAAACCATTCTCCAGCAGAATACCGGTCAATGAATTAATGTATAAAGAGAAAAGCAAAGAACCCATAACCGTGCCTTGCGGAATACCAATTAGAACTTCTGAGCTGTTGCTAGATATATTATTGATTTTAGTCATTTGCTTTCGACCTGTTAGGTAGCTCTAAAAGACATCCGACACGACACCTCTGACACCATACATGTTTAAGACATCAAGAAAAAAGAGTCATGAGGCACCGTGTCAAAAGCTTTTGCAAGATCGAGGAAAGCGGTTATACATTTTTTACCAGTATCAAGGTGTTTTGTGACTGTTCTTGTAAACCTGAGAACAGCATCAGCAGCGCTAATACCACTACGAAACCCAAACTGATTCTTGAGTAGGATGTCATTAGCAGATAAAAAGTTAACGAGTCTCTTTAAGGCATTTTTAGAATATTTTTGCAAAATTTGTTATCGCACTGATTGGCCGAAAATTTTGTTATTTTTGACTTGTCACCGGCTTTGTAAATGGCAGTAACAACAGAAGTTCTAAAACATTCGGGAACACAGCCTGTTTTAAATATAAGGTTTATTATGTGGAACAATGGATTAATTAAATATTTATAATATTGTCTTATCACATCTGTCCGTACTCCATCATAACCAGGGGAACAGTTATTTTTAAATGAATTATGTTTAATAATTTCAATTTTATCGACAGGCTTTAAAAACTTGAACTTAATGACCCATACTCTATCTGAGAAATGATATTCGGAGGCTTTATTTTATTAACCATTTTTAGCCTATATTAATAAAAAAGTGGTTGCAGTATTCAGCCATTTGCTTTTCGTTTGCAAATAGTTTGTTATTATCATCGTTTATTTCCAATTTTTCAGAATATACCCTATTTTCGTTAACCGCATCTGTACATTTTTCAAAAATTATGTTGATATGAATTTATTTGTGTTTTATAATAGTTAAATTTTTGCTTATTAAGACTTTTGTTTAAATTATTTCTGTAAATTATGTAATTATTTTTGTTTACCAGACTGTTATTATTTAAGAGCAGTTTTTTGATTTTATCTTGCTTTTTAATTGCTGAGATGAGATTTGCAGTAATCCATGGATTAAGTTTCCTATAGTCAATATAGTACACTGTTTTATGAACTGTAGCTTTTTCCACGAAGATGCTAATCTTTTAAGTAAAATATGTTTGTTTCCAAAACCTTCTTCCAGCCTTCCCCCTTAATTAGATTCTCATACATTTGATTATTAAAAGTTGAAAATATCCTAGATACCTGCTTACTTTCCTTTTGCACATTTTTATATGAAAAAATAATCATTACAGGGTAATGGTCACTTATGTCATTTTGAAGTATAAATGAAGTTTGCCTAAATGAATCTCTCCTATAGGTGTTCTTACAAATATGAGCCAGTGGTTGATGTCACTCGTGTTGGGGCATTTATGGCGCTGTTAAATCTATACAAATGTAAGAGGGAAAGGTATTGATTGACCTCCACGTCCTCCCTATCGGATATATTGACATTGATAGATATCACCAATCAGAAGCTCAACCTGTTTTTGTCTCTGTTTGAATACTAATCCCCTAGGTCATTTAAAAATGATTGCATGCCAGTGGAAGGCGCACAAACAATCTCATAATTAATGCCATCCACACTAAAATCAATCTGACACAAGATAACCTTTGATCTATCAAAAATTAGATTCACAACTGAGGAATTAATTGCTTTTGTATATACACAACCGTGCCATCATTAAAGTTTGCATTATTGTAGTAAACATGAAAGTTTTCTATGCTATAAAGATCAATATTCTCGATAGACTAACTTTCAGTCAGTATAACAATATCACAATTTTTAAAATCATAGGCCTCTAGAAATATAAGTAAATTATTAAAGTTCTTATGTATTCTACGTATATTTAGGTGCAGAATACTTAATATATTATTATTTGAATTAATTATAGTTTTAATTGTATTGCAGTCCATTGTACCTTGAAACTCCTCGTCCAACAAATCCAACTGTTCTTCAATCTCCACTTCCGAAATGTCAACCGCCATAAGAACCATCATAGTCTATTTTACTCCTCAATATTTGGAAATGTTACTTATAAGTTGGACAATCCGGGCTATTGGCTTCATGATTAACTTCAAGTTTTTGTTTGTATTTTGCATTTGCTCGAACACAATTAATGCACTTTCTATCTATATTTCTTTGGCAGTTGTGGGTGCTATTATTTTCTGCACAATATCCGCACGTTTCTGTTTGGTTCTTACATTGAGTACTTTAGTGATTCAGCTCCTGGCATTTAAAGCATCGTTATATAGATATGTCTTCAAAAACAGGTTAACTAGTTCATTCAATAAACAACCTTTTATTGCTAAGCATCTTGTGAAACAGATTTGGTGATGCTTCTCCAAATATGGTGTAAGTATTATTATATCTGTTTTCTTTTAGATATGTAATAATTATGTTATCATTGTTACTAGTATAACCATTTTGTTCAGGAATGCAGGTGTCCAAGTCGCTTGCATTTAGGTCCCCAGTATATCCAATAATTATAAATTTTGGTTGCTTCATCTTCGTAACTTGGATCTCATAGTTAGGTAAGTTTTTTCAGCTTCATTTTTAAATATAAAAATCTCATAATTCTCCCATTGCGAAGTTCCAGTACTTTTATTTCTAAAGCAGTAACTTTGCTACATTTTGTATATATAGTTGAGTTGTATTGTATTGTATCTCTATCTATTGTGGCTTTCATCTATGGTTTCCACTACGCTAGAGGCTCGATCATTTTCATGAAATCGAACAGCTTTCTGGGCTGGATAGTTTTCATATCTGCAAGTGTGATTTGAGAATTTCCAAAGACTGTTTGTCTGGTTCCTTCCATTGCTGGCACAAGCGGCATTCTATTTCTTCGGAGAGCCCTATCTTGTACATGTAGTTTCTTAGCCGACATTGGCCAGTGTAGATGCCAACTACAGTCTGTACCTGCTGTCGGCCAAGTTGAAGAAGTTGTCCAGATCTCACTCCTGATGGCAGATTCACCGCCATCTTTGAATGAGTTAGGCCTGGTAACTCTCTCCATTTGTCTACAAATTGCTTTTGTGTCTCCAGCTGTGTTATAAGCTATTCCCAGTACTGGTTCTGGTCCTATGAAGGCCGTTGCGGCCGCCTGCTTTGCAAGAGCATCAGCTTTTTCGTTGGCTTCATATCCTGTATGTCCAGGTATCCAGATCAGTTTATTTTCTCTACCTAGATTGGTGAGTAGTTCCTGGCAGTTCCATTGTCTTGGATGAACAACGGCTAGATTCAAAAGCTTTTAAAGCTGCTTGACTGTCCGAGAAAATTTTGATTGACTTGCCTTTCCAGTTTCTGCCGATGAGCCACTGTGCAGTCATATCAATAGCCTTAACTTCAGCCTGAAAAATGGTTGCATGTTTGCCTAGGGAACACTTAAGCTTAACCTTACCATTTTTGTTCCATGCAGCAGCTCCTGTACCATCATTGGTCTTACAGCCGTCAGTGTTATTCTCAGATGTTCCGAGTCTTTTGCCCATTCGTTTCTCTCTGGTAGGAGGACGTCATAGGCATGGTAATAGGTAGTTTTGGTAGGCATAATATCTGATGATAGACCCAACACACTATCCTGCTAATTAACATTTTTCAGCCTGTTGGGCACCATGATGATCGCCTGCGGATTGTTGATCACCGCCTGTGTCAATCTATACGTCGCCCATCTAGCCTCCTTCTCCAGTACTATTTGGAGAGGTGGCAGATTTAGAAGACACTTAAGCGCTGCCGTGGGTGTAGTGGCGAAAGCGGCACTAATGGCCTGACATGCTTGTCTTTGTAAGGTAGATAATTTGATTCTCGCGGAGCTCTGTAAGCTCTTAGAGTACCAAGCGCTACTCCATATGTTATTACTGGTCTTATGACCGCAATATACCGCAGTGCATTTGTTTCGTATGTATGCCCTATGTTTTGCCACAAATGCGTCTGCAGGTCCATAGTGACAGTTTCGCTTTTGCGGCAATTTTTTCCAGTTAAGTGTTTTACCTAAAGTAACTCCCAGATACTTCACTGTATTCGCAAATGGGATAGCTTCTCCTTTGGGTGAAGATGGTCTTAGGTCTTCGAGTCTTTTCTTCCTTGTGATCGGTGCTATAACTGTTTTGTGTGGGTTCACAGATAGTTGTTCCCTTTCACACCAGTCGTAGACCACGGTTAGCACCTCTTGCACATCCTCTGAGATAGTTCTTTGTTAGTTGCATATAATCAGTATTACTAGATCATCGGCGTATGCCAGCACCGCCACATCCCACAGCGAGAGGACCGCCAACAGACCATCCATCAGGAGAGACCACAGAAGGGACGATAGAACCCCGCCCTGCGGACATCCCCTAACAGCCATGAATCCGTAGCTCTCCCCCTGCAGGGTTGTTGTGGCCATTCTGCAGTTTAACGTATTCCGGATTCAGTTCCTTATTTGTGGTTCAACCCCTCTTTCAGCTAATGCTGTGTATAATGAGTTTGGTAATGCATTATTAAATGCTCATGCATTATTGAATGCCCCTTCCATGTCTAAGAACACACCCATCGCGATAGTCTTGCTTTCTAACGCTTGTGTTATGTTCCCGACAAGGTTGTTTAGGGCTAGTTCTGTAGATTTGCCGGTCTGATACGCATATTGGTGAGCATTTAGTGGTTACTCACCAAGTGCACCCGTTCTAATGTGCATGTCGAGTATCTTTTCCATGCATTTCAACAGAAAGGAGATCAGACTTATTGGTCTCATGAGTTAGATGTTGATTCCCTATACGTCCCATATTTGGGATGTACACCACCCTGATTTTAGTCCAGCTGCTAGGTATATAATTACTCGCTAGGCTGCGTCTAAAAAGTTTAATTAAGGATGGTGTTAATACCTCCAGACCGTTCTGCAGCAGTGCTGGAAATATTCCGTCCTCACCAGGTGTTTTAAAAGGCTGAAACGAGAGAATAGCACTTTTAATTGTGGATATATTAATGATGTTCTTGGGGACAATCCAGTCGCCCGTTTTTGGCCGATTTGATCGGTCCCAAACAGGCTCCTGTTCATCATTATGCAAAATCCGACATCCCGGGAAATGAGTCTTAGCCAGAAGCTCTAACGTTTCCATGCCAGATTCCGTAGAGGATCCGTCAGGTCGTTTTAGCCATCCTAACTCCTGAACGGTTTCTCTAGAGAGGATTCTACAGATCCTAGCACTGCCAGGTGTATCTGTTATGCTCTGGCAGAAGGTTTCCCATGAATATCTGTATATTTGAGTTGCACCCATCACACCCATCTAAATTTAGTATTCAGAGTTTTTTTTCCTTACATACATCACATTATATGATATCCTAGTTGTGTTTATTCACTATCCAAAGCATGCTTAAGAATCGACATGGAAATACATAGATCAAACCCCAAGATAATAAGTTTGTGCTAAAGATTTTAAATAATTTGAAACACTGTGCAGAATGTAAAAACTAAATGAACTTCAAATATTAGTAATAACATAATTTCAGAATAACTATATGCCTGGATTAAATTATTTCAATCTTCTCTTTGGGCTTAATATTGCTTTTGACGAAAAAGATCAAGAAAAACGACATGTTGGGTATTGATGTTTTCTATAGATCATATGGCCAACAATAATCATTTAAAAGGTATTGAGAAACGAAATCTTCAGGTAAATTATAAACAACGCTAGCGATCAACGCGAGAGATTATGAACCTTAAACGTGCAACGATCAACAAATTTTATTATATAAATACTCAAACAAACAGTCAGTGCAGCTAACTTTGTTTCTTACCCAAACCAATTCCTTATAGCACACATGTGCGTACGATCCTAATCTGCAACCTAATTTCCAAGCTGAAATCCGAGCTTCGCAGCACACATGTGCATGACCTCAGATTAGTACCCACTTAAGTAGTAAAATCAAATCTACGAAAAATAATTTCAAGGTAGAGTCTAGTGATAACCAAAAGACAAGCAACGCTGTGTCCAGACCAAATTCGCACTGCAGAGATAGGCATGCCAGAAGAGAGATCCCGGAAATAATTCAGGACGAGATTGGATATGCTCTAAATCATATGAAAAATAATAAGGCACAGGGTGAAGATGAAATTCTTATAGAAATGCTAAAAGAAGGAGGAGATGTATTGATGTCAAGATTATGCATACTGTTCAATATATAGTTCTATAGTATAGAACAAGGAAAGATATCCAATAATTGGAACAACGCTGTTACGGAATATGTTATTATATTTATATCAATTTATTTCGCTCCACTAAAGTATATCTATTTATCAATGGTTTTCAATGTTCAGTATATTGACCGGCAGTGACACCTATCTGTGAATGGATATATTTCACACAATTAACTATTTAAGGAGAATAGGTACGCAGATTTATATCCAAAATTCGCGAATTAGTGTAATTACAGATTTCTTTGTTGAAGTGAATGCCATCTGTTCGAAAACGGACTTATCTCGTATAGTTGGTAATTGAAGAACTTAGTACGTTGTTTAATACCTGTAAAATTAACATGTAATCTACAATAGATTGCTACATTTAGCGTATGTTGAATTTTTCCTTAGTTTGACGCTGGGTTTCCGATAGCGGTTGTCACTTGGTTTAAAACTGCCCAATGAAAGCATTGAAAATCGAAATAGGTAGAAAGTACAAAATTTTGAAACGGAGGTGTGTCATCTTAGTGAGAGCGTTTGACGCGGTAAGTGATTAATTTTCTGATCTCAAAATATTTTATTAATTCTGCATATTTTTCAGTAATCTTTTCATTTTCCAAATATATAAGTAATAATTGTTTCCATTTCACTTAAATATATTTGGCTAAAGCGAGAATTTAGCATTTTTATATTTCACTTTCGAGTGATTTCAACAATCTTAATTTTTTATGGTGACCTTTAGGTTTGAATACCGTTTTTTTGATGGATAATTGCGTATCTTATTGGTCAAATTCGTGTAGTGTGATAATGGTTTAATCCAAATATATAGAGAGCGTAATTATTTCATCGTTTAGTGGTCATGCAAATGATTTTACATATTTTCATTTAAATTGAACAGTATTACCTGGGAGATTCTCGGAGCGAATTTTATATGTTCCTGTAAAAGGTAGTTAATTGAATTTGAGTAGAATTTCGCTGGATTTTCCTTTGTAGTATTGTTGTTCATGGTTTTTTTTTCATTAATATTTCAGTTTATTTATAACTTCAAGCGAAGCATATAATTATTATCACTTACCGTGTTACGTTTTATCAATGATGTACCGACATTAATTTACATATATGAGAGGTTTATGTACATGTGTGTAAATTTACCTGTTTTTTTTCTTTACCGTTTATCTAAGTTCCTATCTCAAGGCGAGATAGTGATTATCTTATCTTTATCTTTGATTAATTGAGACGTAATTTACGTTCAATTATTGTTTATGTGCTAAGGGCCATATTTATAGATTAAGTAATAGGAATTAATTATCTGGAGTCGTAAAACTCGTTTAAAGAGAGGTTGTACCTCGTTTTTCTATTTTTTGAATTATCGTTTATGTGCCAAGGGCCATATAAAAAAAGTAAAAGAAATTACTTATTTTCAGTTATAATAAGACTCATTTATAGAGAGGTTATACTTCGATTTTCTTATTTATCATAAAAATCTAGTTATCTTCTATTGGAAGTTGCCAAGAGCCACTGTTTGGAAAAATTTCATAATTTTCTTTTGAATCTTAAATTTTAATTATAATTTTCTTTTGAACCTTAAATTTTAAATACAAATTCTTTTGGATTTCATATCTTAAAGTAAAGAAAGGAAGTATCTTGAGTAACAGTAATTATTTACGGTTGCTTAACCATAGTTATCTATAATTTTTGCTTAACTTAAAACTGTAATTTACGTTCTGTTTATACCTGCTGTAACCAGTAAATTTCCAAATTGTCATTGTTAATACCTCCTCTATGATAGTGCAACTGAGGTCCACAGGATACTTCCCTGAATAATTAGTTAATAAGCAGTATAAGTTGGTCTAAGACCTTTGTATTTTTTTATGTAACGATCAATTCGAGACGATGACACCAACTACAGCTTTGCCGTGCAAACAAGTAGGAGTCCCCACTAGGATTATTTGTAAGACCTGGATACGCCTATAGTGAGAGAACTTAGGTACATGCGGAAGAGGTTTCCAGTGGAAATCCTAACCGATCGCATGGTTACAAATAGCTGAACGAAGTTATCGCATGGTTAGAGATAACTGAATGAAGATATGTAGTATTTATCAGAAGAAAGATCGTTTCCTTAGACCAACTATTTGTTATAATTAAAATTTTTAATCGTTTACATTGATTCTCATTTACATTGCTAGTCAATTTAATCCAAGCCAAGACTTAATAAATTGTATTTACATCTGGTCATATAGATTTTAATATTTTTTTAAAATCTCATCATCTTGTAAATTAGTTGTTAAATTAATATATATTGTTTTTAGAAATATTTTGTTTGACTTATTGTAGGATCGATAGAGTTCTTTAAGACGCGAATTAATTTTTTAATGTTCTTATCTGTATAATTCTTGATATCTTAATATTTATTTTTTATTTACTTTGTCTCAAGGAGCTCTGGCGCCCACAATATCTTAAAAAATATATATAGGCTGGCAGGAACGTCAAACTGGTGAGAGCAGTTTGATTACGGGGAGTGACGCCCCCGCCATTCCGAGTTGCCATGGGATATAGCCCATCAAATCCCATCCTCCTCCCCCAGGCTGGAAAACACCAAAGTACAAAGTCTAGAGCTGATCAATGACAGTTTGTAACAAGTTGGGCTGCATTGTATTGGCTGGCAGGAACGTCAAACTGGTGAAAGGAGTTTGGTTACGGGGAGTGACGCCTCCGCCATTCCGAGTTGCCATGGGATATGGCCCATCAAATCCCATCGTCCTCCCCCAGGCTGGAGAATACCAAAGTACAAAGTATGGAGCCGATCAACGACAGTTTGTCACAAGAGGGGCTGCATTGTATTAGCTGGCAGGAACGTCAAACTGGTGAGAGCAGTTTGATTACGGGGAGTGACGCCCCCACCATTCCGAGTTGCCACGGGATGTGGCCCATCAAATCCCATCGTCCTCCTCCAAGCTGGAGAACACCAAAGTACAAAGTCTGGAGCTGATCACTGTGGAGTGATCCAACAAACCCCATTTTTACCCCTGTCAGACTAGGGACCGCCAAAGGAATGAGTCTGAGGCCGATGCTTCGAGTGGAAGCGGCCCTAGGTGGTAGATGCATAAGCCTACTCGCATCGTCCGGTGAAAGACCACCCCACCAGAATTGGGAAGCGCTAAGTGGTTTTCCCAAATCACGTTCCGCTTCCGCGCTGGTGGTCCCGGGTTCCACAGTAGGAATATATGGACATGATGGTGCTTCCAGGATAAAAATATTCCGGAAGTAAACTCCCCGGCCGTTCGGATCTCCGGCCGCTGGGTGGCCCTGGGAGCCCTTCATTCCGCATTTCACAGACAGCAAAGATACCGAACCAATTTAGAATAGATTTCTGCAACATAAGAGGCCTAAATACAAACATAAATTCGGTACACCAACATCTACAAGCAAATAGACCACACATATTAGCCCTTACAGAAACACAAGTACGTTCTACAACAACAACAGTGAACTACCTCTATCCTGGTTACGACTTACATACCCGATTTAGATATAAGTTCGGAATATGCCTTTTTGTCCGAAGCGACCTTTCATGTCATCGCGAGGAAACACTCGAACTGAACAACCTTGACGTCATGTGGCTCAAGTTCACCGCCAAGGGATTAACCAAGTTTATATGTTGTTTCTATCGCCCTCCGAGCGATAGAGCCTACCAAAGCTTTTTCTCAACACTAGCTATCACTTTTGACTCAATACAGGTCGATCACCCCAGTTCAGAAGTAATCGTTCTGGGAGACTTCAATGCCCACAACACCAACTGGCTCAAACATCACAACAAGACCGACAACGAAGGTAGAGAAGCTGAAGCATTTGCCATCAGCTGCGGGCTTACTCAACTTGTAGACGAACCAACTCGAATCTCAGAGAGGGGCGAATTCGCCGCCCTTCTGGATCTTTTTCTGACCACCAATCCTGACCAGTACAAGGTTACAGTTGGTCCGCCATTAGGTACCTCCGACCACAAACTTATTACAACGGTTTATGAATTGCCACCCATACAGAAGGATCCACCATTGCCTCGCAAAATCTGGCATTACAATTCTGCAAACTGGGACGATCTAAGGCAGTTCTACCTAGATTTTCCTTGGCTCGACGTCTGCTTTGCCACTGACGACCCGTCAGACTGCTGCGAAGAGATTATGCAAGTAATCTCCTCAGGAAGGAAGCATACATCCCAAATTCCATCAAGTTACCATCAAAAGGAAAGCCCTGGTTCGACAAAAGATGCGAAAGAGCTGTAGGAAGGAAACAGCAAGCCTATAAGTATTGGCAGCAAAATCATACCGCTGAAAATCGCAATTATTGTATCGAAGCGAGAAACGAGTGCAAGCGTGTGATCGACGAAACTAAGGACAAACACAATCAAAGGATCAGGAATAAACTTTTGCAATGCCCCAGTGGTTCCAGGAATTTCTGGTGGGTAGCAAAGGCAGTAAGTAACAACTTTACGAAAACGTCTCTCCCACCTTTGACGGACGAACGTGGCATCACGACGGCTACAGCCAAGGAAAAAGCAAACATGCTCGCCAAAATGTTTTCATCGCACTCTACCTTAGACGTGCCCCAAGGCAGGACTCTCCCCACTATACCGAACATCAACACTACCATGGAAGAAGTCAAGTTTTCTTACCATGATATTCGCAAAATCCTTAAAGAACTAGATACGCAAAAGACATCGGGACCGGACGGAATACCTGCCATCGTGCTAAAGAACTGCGCCAACGAACTAACACCCGTTTTTTCCAGGCTTCTTCTCTTTCTTACAGAAAAGGGATTTACCCATCCTCTTGGAAAGTCGCTCGAGTGCAACCTGTTCCAAAAAAAGGCAAGAACCATGCCCTCAAACTATCGCCCAATTGCCTTGCTTCCAATAATCTCCAAAGCCATGGAACGTGTAGTCAACCAGCAACTACTCAAGTACCTCGAGAGCAACAGAATAATCAGCGATAATCAATACGGCTTTCGCAAAGAGAGATCGACAGGAGATATATTGGCATATGTCACTCATATATGGAGTAGGGCAATTGAAAACTACGGAGAGTCTCGAGCGATTGCGTTGGATATTTCAAAGGCATTCGACAGAGTTTGGCATGACGGACTGCTCAACAAACTGCCGTCCTTGGGACTGCCCGCCTCTCTCTGCAGCTGGCTGGCCAGTTTCCTTAAGAACCGATCCCTACACGTTGCAGTCGATGGACACATCTCGGACACATTCACCATCAACGC
>MU186918.1:14150-39953 GCA_016904865.1 Pissodes strobi
AATACTTTCACCAACTCTGTTCCTCATCTATATTAATGACCTGCTGATCGAAACTAATAATCCTGTTTACAGTTTTGCAGATGACAGTACCCTTGTCTCCCACTTTAGATCAGAAAAACCCTTACCAGCGACTGAGACTCATCACCGCAGACAGGAGCACATTACAGCAATTAATCAAGACCTGGAGAAAGTTCAAACTCAGCCTCCCAGAAGCTTGGTGCGCTATTTCGCAACAAAAAACTCTATACCCCGCAGCAGTTGCTCTTGCTGTACAGCGCAAATAAGACCGTGCTTAGAATATTGCTCACAAATCTGGGGTGCCGCACCAAAGCATACCCTAAAGCTGCTGGATTCCATTCAGAAGAGGGCTGTGCGTCTCGTCGGCGATCCGGAGTTGACCCGGAATCTGGGTAGTCTGGAACATCGCAGACATGTGGCCGAGATGTCTCTGTTTTACAGATACTTTCACGGCAGATGTTCCCAGGATTTGGCCCGCATAATCCCGCCCCTGGCAACTCCTGTCAGACAGTCCCGACAGACGGCAAGAGCGCACCAGTTCGTCGTACAATTAGAAACACCTAGAACATCGCTTTACCAGAACTCCTTTGTCTGGCGCACTGCATCACTGTGGAACTCACTTCCAGGACATCTGTTTCCCACTAATTACGACCTACAAATATTCAAGAACCGTGTCTATCAACATCTTCGCACACACACCGCTCGTCGAGCGCCATAGGATCTCCCTTTAGTGTTTGTGCCATTGCCATAAAAAAAAAATAAAAAAATAAAAAAAAAAAAAGAAAGAGACAGTGACCCAGTGACAAAGAATCTCATATTTAAATAAACTAAATAAATTAATTTTCGCTTTATCCTTACAAATTGGCGACTGAGCTAGTAAAAACATTACAAAGTGGCGCCTAATTAATTTAAATTAAAAATAATTATGTACTTTTCATTACAATGCTATTGTAATATTATTAAACAAGAAAGGAGATAAAACAAATTTAGAGAATTACCGCCCGATATCATTATTATCGTAAGTATATAAGCTATTCACAAAAATTCTTACGAACAGACTGATCAATAAATTAATACCAGCCAGATGAACAAGCAGGTTTTAAAAAACAGTATACGTGTGACCATCTTTTGATAATGAGGATCCTAATGGAAAAAGCGATTGAATATAATTTGGATATCTGTTTGGGGTTGGTAGATTTTCAAAAGGCCTTTGATAGCGATGAACATTGGGCGATATTGCAATCGCTTGCAAATGCAAGAATAGACAGCCTGCGGGTATTCCAGCCTCATTAAACACATATAGAAAACGCCACCTCTACCATTAAGTTGGATAACATCACGAAACCTATCAAAATACAAAGAGGCATAAGACAAGGGGATACGCTATCTCCAAAATTATTCACCTTGGCCCTAGAAGATCCTTTCAAGCAACCAAACTAGCAGGACAAGGGTATCTCAAGAAATGGGAAGAGATTAAACCATCTGAGTTATGCGGATGACATTGTTTTGATATCGGAAAACAAAGAAGAGCTAAGAAAAATGTTGATGGACCTAGAGGAGAAGACGACAACAATCGGACTCCAGATGAACCTTTCAAAGACAAAGGTGCTATGTAAAGAAGACCCTCAAATCAAAATTCGAGACCAAAAAATAGAGAATGCATCAAACTATATATACCTAGGTTATGTACTATCACTGGGAAGAGAAAATCAAACCTAAGAGATAGAAAGAAGATGGAGACTAGCTTGGGCAGCCTTTGGAAAACTGAAGAACACTCTGAAAAATAGAAAAATCCCAATACATCTAAGAAGTCGCCTATATAGCCAATGTGTCCTACCAGTAATGACGTACGGCGGCGGTGCCCAAACATGGACCATCGCTAGAAACACTCAGAATAACACAGGGTGCGATGGAAAGAAAAATGCTTGGACTGTCACTACTCGATAGAAGGCGAAATGAACACATCAGACAGGTAACCCAGGTTAATGATGTTGGTGAGAAAATAGCTGAGCTTAAATGGAGTTTTGCAGGTCATGTGGCCAGAATACGGGAGGGACGATGGACAAAAAACTTGCTACAGAGGAGACCCTACCAGAGCAAATGAACCAGGGTACGCCCGCCAATGCGCTGGATAGACGATATAAAACTCACGACAGGTCTGGCATGGATGAGGGAAGCACAGAACCGAAATAGATGCAAATATATGAAGGAGACCTACGTCCAAAAATGGAATACATAAGGATAAGGCTGAAAAAAAAATCAACTTATCTGCGACGTACGGTCCAGGAGTAAGGAGTCGAAGTAACTTTTGCAACTTTTCTAGCCAGAATGGTGCACGTGAAATATGAATTAACATATTTTGAGGTAATTTCTTCTTGCGTTTACTGAACTTATTATTGCAGTAAATGTTTCTACGTATACTGGACAAATAAATAATTAATTAATCGCTGAATGAGACATATTCGATTTTCGTTATATTTGGCATATTAAAATATCTGCAATTTCAATTAAAGTATGATATTATAAATCGGTCCGAAGGATTGCTAGGCTCATAATAAATGGCTGTAATAATATAATCAATAATTTCGTTGCATCTATGATATATACAAATGTTCTCTCCCGCAGTACAATGATATCTGACTATTATACTCGGTTCATTTATTTCTAGGGAACGCAGTAAATATATGCGCTAGCGGTGATAATTTTGCAATTGCATGGGGAATAATCGCAATATATGAACTGTCTAGTAAATGGCATTGGAGCTATTATACAAGTCTATCTGTATGTATCATTATATTATACAATAATTGTCATGGTAATAATAAGATAAGCACGTATAACGAAGTTGCTATATTTTTAGGGTGTGATAGGCACACTAGGTTTTTAACTTTATTATTTTTTGGGTTACCGACTCCATTGTTATTCGTAAATTCAATCTTAAACCTCATTGCCGCCGCGCCGCCTGTCTTATGCGCATTCGCTGCTATTATATAGGTATTGTAGTAGATATTTTCCTCTCTCTCCCCTTCCTTCTCTTTCCCCCTCATTCTCTTTACTTCGTGCACTCGTGTTCGAAACCGTTTACGGTCAGTCCTACTTTCTTTTTCTCTTTCCGAGACTGCTGCTAGGAATCGTATACTACCAGTTTCATCTATTCGCTATTTAAAGACTCTTAAGGTCACATTGTCCAACTCTCAGGATATCCAGTGCATCTTGCGGTCCAGAAAACAATTTGCTCTCCAGAGGCAAATTTATGTTGAGGCAGATCTTACACCATTGCAGCAAAGTGAGTTCCACGATGTCAAGCAAGAACTGCAGCGTCGCAGGGATAATGCCGAAGAAAACATTGTGTTGAAGTACTCTAAAGGTATACCATCCATTGTTACAAAAAACTAGATGCAACTACCAAAGATGTCTTGTCTTTTTGCTATCAAAATGTTAGAGGACTTCGTAGCAGAACTCATAATTTTTTTCCTGCTGTGTCGTGTTCAGGGCATGACATCATCGCTATTACCATTATCTTTATATAAACAATGCTATTACCGAGACGTGGCTTCAACCAGATATCTTGGATTCTGAACTGTTTCCAAACTTGTACACTGTATATCGACCTGATAGAAAGATAAACCTTATTAATGCCTCTAGAGGTGGCGGAGTTCTGTTAGGTATTTCAAATAAATTTGATTCTCAGATGTTAGATTTATCATTAATTACTAGCAATGGTCCTCTAATAGATATGTTAGGTATAAAATGTTAGGTTAAATATTTTCTTATTTTTATATTTGTTATTTATATTCCCTCAGCTGCTACTGATACAGAATTTATAATATTCTTTGAATCACTTTCTTCTATTGATGTTTTGCATAACAAACATATTATTATCTTGGGTGATTTTAACGTTCCGTCATTTGGTACTAATGTCCGCCCTAGTACAAAACATGCATGTATTCGGAATTTTGGTGAAATGTTTGGACTTAAACAGTTTAATAATGTGCCCAACTCACTTAATCGCTATTTAGATCTCGTATTTGCCAATTTTGATATTAATGTTGTTAAAAATACAGTGCCTTTGGTTGACGAAGACTCTTATCATCCAGCACTGCTGCTTTATATTGATGCTAAGATACCACATACTTCTCAGTTCCCTGTTCCAAAAGTTACTCAACCAGAGTTCAATTTCCGAAAAGCAAATTTTCCTGAAATGTACCGATTGTTAACGGGGGCTGACTGGGCTCCAGTATTGTATTCTTGTGAGGTGCCTACTGCATGCTGTGCATTTTATGATATCTTACAAAAGATATTTGTGTCAACTGTACCCCTAAAGCAACAAAGGCAACGTCGTTTTCCTCCCTGGTTTACTAAGGAAATAATCAATAACATTTTTAAAATGGAAAAGGCTTTTCAAGAGTTTAAAGTCTGTCGAACTAATATGTATTATTCTAAATATGCAACTTTACGCAGTACTATAAAGAACCAAGTGGATGCTGCCTACAGAGTACATGTTAGTTGTGCAGAAGAAAGCATCAAGTCTGATCCTTCAAATTGTTGGACATTTATTCACAGCAGGAAGACTCAGTCAAGGATTCCTGCAATGACGAAGGATTGTCTGTCGACATACCAAGGTCCCTTGTAAATAGCTTCTGCCTTTGGTCAGTTCTTTCATAGTGTGTATCGCCATACTGCTCCAGTAGATGATGCACTACATGATAGTAACTTATCCCATGACTCAGATCATGTTTGTATTTCTCCTACAATCACCGAAAATGATGTTATTGCCGCCAGCAAATCGCTTAAAAATAAACTTACTGCAGGTCCCGATGGGATTCCCAGTTTCCTAGTAAAGGACTGTTCTCAAGTATTGTCAGGTCCACTCAGTCGTATCTTCAATCTAATGCTTATTACTAGTGTTTTTCCAAAAAAGTGGAAAACAGCAAGGGAATGCCCTTTATTTAAAAAGGGTGATTCCAGCTTAATCGAAAACTATCGACCAATTTCAATTCTATGTAACTTTTCTAAGCTATCTGAGACCATTCTCTATCGTCATCTTTTCTCAGGACTGAGATGTCGACTTTCCTTTGATCAACATGGGTTTTATTCAGGTAGATCTTGTGTTAGCAATATTTGTTCTTTCTCCCACCAACTCAGCACAACACTTCATAGGAGAGGTCAACTAGATGTGATATACACTGACTTCAGCAAGGCCTTTCACCAGATTGATCACTTTATACTGCTGAACAAACTGTCTAATCTATTTGGATTTTCACATGGTTTGGTAAGACTACTTCACTCTTATTTAATTGGTAGACAGCAATTTGTAGTGGTTGATGGATTTAGGTCACATAACTTTACTCCAACTTCAGGTATTCCACAGGGTTCTAATTTAGGACCTCTACTCTACCTGTTTATAAATGATCTCATAAATGGTACTTACTGTGAAAAGCTTGCTTATGCTGATGATTTAAAGATTTTTGTACAAATAAATTCTGTTGAAGACTGTCAATTTTTGCAGCAAAATATAAATTTCGTTAACAATTGGTGTGGTGTAAATGCACTAAGCTTGAATGTATCCAAATGCTGTGTTATGGTTTATTCCAGATCTAAAAACTCGTTAATCTTTGACTATCAGATAAATAATATATCACTTGAAAAGAAGTCAAAGATCTTGGAATAATATTTGATCGAGAACTCACGTTTATCCCGCATATTGAGGATTTGGTTTTAAGGGCTTCATGAATGCTTGGGTTTGTGCTAAGAAATTATCACCTTTTCAACAATCTTTCAGCTGTTAAACTGTTATTTTATAGTTTTGTCAGGTCAGGACTTGAGTATGGCTCTATAATCTGGAATCCTCACTATCAGTGCTATGTCAACAACTTGGCTGCACTCAGTTAGTTTTCTATGGAAGCTGGTAAAAATAAAATTGATAGCCTTTTTCTCTTGTCACAATTATCCTTTCATGTACCCCGCCTACAGGCCAGACACAGACCGTCTTTTCTTTTGGATCAGGCTAGGTCAAACGTTTTGATGCATGATCCATTATATGTAATGTGCAAAAATTTCAACCTTGTTTGCAGCGAGTGTGATTTAAATATTTGTAGTTTGGCACAGCTGCTTACAATATGTAGAATGTCAGGATCATTTAATGTCTAATTACTGGTTTGTTCTGGGAAACTAGGTTGTGGAATTCCTTGTTGGCAGCTGGTGGAATAATTTTGTTATTTTTTTTTCTGAAACTAGTGCAGATTTTGGGTTGTGCTTGAGGTGTTTTTAATATTTAAATGATTACATATGTTTATTTGAATAGTTATTTTTTTGTTTAAAATGCCTAGGTACTTATTGTTGTGATTAGTTACTCACACCTAACCTACTTACGGCCTTATCTACCGCCTCCACGTTAACGTAGAATCGTAGTTGCGAAGTACGACCGGGAAGCTGTGACGATTCGCACACGCGCATTTTGGGTTTTATATATTATCCGTGTAGGAAGTCTCCTCAGGTCACCTACTGTTGTCGCACCGCACCGTCTCCATAATACCGTTACCGTTTCATTATACCATTACCGTTCCATCCTTCACTTTCCCATCATCGATTTATTTTTACCGTTATCATTCTCGTTTTATCAGTTACCGTAATTATCCTCTAGCCGTGAATTTTGATAGCTATCTGTACTGTTATCGTGATAAGCTTTCTACTGTTGCTGAACCGTTATAGTTTTCGTAAACGAGATCCTGATGATTAGATTTGCTTGTACCGTAAACCTAATTAGCTAAATCATAATGGATGTAACACTTCGTACCGTTTGACACCACGATCATAATCAATTTCTCACCGTTACTACATGCATACCATCCCTCCCCTCTCTGGTAACAGTTTATTTGGAAACTATTAGGCTAATATAAGTTTAAGACGGGCATTCAGTTAACCATTACATGTATTGTAAGATGACAATAGAAATTACACTTTCGTTAGTTTTGAAATTGTCTGTTTTCTTCTAAGACTACCTACTTAAAAAGACAAAGTCTGTCATTCATAATTTTCTAGACAACTGCATCGTAAACCACAGACTGTGACGTGCGTATTTATCAATGAAAGTGTGGTACAGCAAGTGGCTAGTGGGTAAAGAAACATAGGCATGGCATTTTTATTTTTCCTAGTATTTTTTCTCTCACCAAAATTCAAATCTAAATCGATTACGCAAAAACTAAAAATGGGAATTTGTGGGTCGTTTATAGAGTTCGATTCTTAAATTAAATCTGCATATTGAAATATTGGAAAATTTGAGACTGACAATTTTCAAGTTTGAAAACGAATTTTTAAGCACATAATATAAATTTGATTGTCTTGAGTAGGAATGCTGTTTAAATGTATTGAAAAGTCTTTATTAATATTTTAAAGGGAGATTAAATTATAAAGGATTAAACGTCAATAAAGTTCCATCGCCATACCTCCAATTTTTTTGTTCAGACTGACTGGGTATCAAAACTGGTATGAAAAAAGGTATCGACAATTCCGAACACCAAAATTCTGGCACGCGCAGCCACAGAATTGACTACAACGTATCGAAACCCATTTAAATGACTAAAATAAATTGAAACTAACTGAAAGTAACCGAAAGTTGTTTGAATGTCTAACCAAAAGTACAAAAAGCACCAAAACGGGTTAAAACGTATAAGAATATATTAAAAATATGGAAGTAAGGTAAAACTAACCCAAATAAACTGAATTTTGGCGACTAGCCAACACTAACCAAAAACATTAAAATAAAATTGGTCATAACGTATCGGAACCAGTTCAAATGACTAAAATAAATTGGAACTAACTCAAAGTAACCGAAAGTTGAGTGAATGACTATAACCAAAACAAACTAAAAGAAGTAAAACGGGCCAAAACCTATCAGAGCATATTAAAAATGTTAAAGTATAATTAAAACTAACCCAAGTTAATCGAATTTTGCCGATTAACCAAAACTAACCAATAACGTTAAAATTGCTTATAACGTACCGGAACCGGATCAAATGACTAAAATATATTAAAACCAACTGAAATTTACCGAATGTTGATTGAACGACTAACCAAAACTAACCAAAAGCACCAAAAAGAGCTAAAACGTATCGAAATAGATTAAAAATATTAAAGTAAGTTGAAACTAACCGAAAATAACCAAATTTTGGTGACTAGCTAAAATTAAAGAAAGGCATTCAAATTACTTATAATAACGTTATTGGTTATAATGTCTAAAATAAATTGGAACTAACTGAGAGTAACCGAAAGTTGATTGAATGACCAAAACTAACTAAAAGTATCTAAAGCACCAAAAACGGGCTAAAACGTATTAGAACAGATTAAAAATGTTAAAGTAAGTTAAAACTGATACAAATTAACCGAATTTTTGCCACTAACCAAAACTAACCAAAAACATTAAAATTGCTTATAACGTAGGTACCGGTTCAAATGACTAAAATATATTAAAAGTTACTTAACTTTAACGACATAGACAGTTGATTGAACGACTAACCAACACTAACCAAAAGCGCCAAAAAGGGCTAAAATGTATCGGAACAGATTAATAATATTAAACTAAGTTGAAACTAACCCATATTAACCGAATTTTGGCGACTAACTAAAATAAACCAAAAACATTTAAATTGGTTATAATAACGTGTCCGAACCAGTTCAAATGACTAAAATAAATTGGAACTAATTGAAAGTAATGGAAAGTTGATTGAATGACTAACCAAAACAAACCAAAAGTGAATAAAAGCACCAAACGGGCTAAAAGATATCAGAACAGATTAAAAATGTTAAAGTAAGTTAAAACTAACCCAAATTAACCAAATTTTGACGACTAACCAAAACTAACAAAAAAACATTAAAGTTGCATATTATAATGTACCGGAACCGGTTTAAAGGACTAAAATATGTTAAAACTATCTGAACTTTACCGGTAGTTGATTGAACGACTAACCAAAACCAATCAAAAGTAACCAAAAAGGGCCAAAACGTATCGGAACATTAAAAATATTAAAGTACCTCGAAACTAATCCAAATTAATCGAATTTTGGCGATTAACTAAAATTAGTCAAAAACATTTAAGTTGGTGATAACGTCTCGGAACCAGTTCAAATGACTACTTAAAATAAATTGGAACTAAGTGACTGAAAGTAACTGAAAGTTGATTGAATGGCTAACTTAAACTAACCAAATGCACCAAAACGGGCTAAAACGTATCGGAATAGGTTACAAAAATTAAAGAAAGTTAAAACTAACCAAAACGAACCGAATTTTGGGGACTAACCAAAAATCTTAAATTTGATTATAACGTATTGGAGTCAGTTGAAATGGCTAAAATAAATTTGAATTAACTGAAAATAACCGAGAGTTGTTTGAACGACTAACCGAAAACTACTAAAAATAACCAAAGGCACCAAAACGGGCTAAAACGAACCGGAACAGGTTAAAAATATTACAGTAATGTTATGGCTAATTATCCTTCGCATCTTTGCCGTCCCTCATTACACTTTGTAGTATACAACTTTTTCTCAATCGGTACAATTTTTAAAGAAGTTATGCCGACCCTGGCTAGCCGCTCGAGCTCATCGCCTTAATGCGTCATTACAATTTTGTACCGATCGGTGACAAGCAAGAATCCGTAAATCGGTTCTTTCTTTTGGTTTTAAGAAGAAAAATGCCTAGAAATCGTATTTCAAGTACAGTGTATGTGTAGTGATACGTCTTGATTCATCGGAAGAAGCGAATCAGGGGGTGAGTCCACATAATATTATATGCCAAAATTTCAAATATACATAAATACCTGGTTATCTTAAGTATAATATAAAAACAGAAACTATCTCGTATAAAAGCAAAATGTGTATAATACTAAACTGTAGTATTATGAATAAATATGACACTTGTAACCCTTAATTTTTTACTTAATAAAATTAAAATGGAAAATACTCTCAACTTCTAAAACTAACTAAGTATATTAGAATAAAATAGAGTGCGAACGGGTTACAGTCAAAAATTACTAACAAACTGTTATTTACATACAAGGGCATGACAAAACATTGTTACATTTGTCGTCTGTCCACAATTACACAGAATCAAACAATATATTCGGAATTGAAATATATTATATCGAAATGAATATAAGTAATAAGCAACAGTTAACGATACGAGCTATTCGAACCGTTCTCTAGTAATCTCGTCTAATCGTACATCCGACCAAAGAAATACTATTCAATCACAAAAAGTGTTTACATAACACAATCAAAAGGCTGACTAAGGAATATATACCGGTCGGCCTGCACATTTATTAATGTTTTACATAGAATAAAACGTTTATATCATATAAAGGAATATAAAAAATATAAACAAATGGTTATAATGCCTTCGTATTATCACATTTTCGATATTTGATCCCCGTATGGGACACATGTGGGACTATAAACTACAATTCGATTTGATGCAAATATTGCAAAACAAAAATCTAAAAGTTATATTTAATTATGATCCACTGACTCATATTGCAGATCTATATGAAAATTTAAGAGTATGGCAATTACATAAGGTATTAAAATTTGAACAGAATAAACTTATCTACAGGATAATAAATAAAACTCAAAAATCAAATATTATCATAATAATTTCAAAGGATATTCATAGCCACAATACTAGAGAGTTTATAGGAAATCGTACTGTTATTATTACTAAAATGAAATTATCCTCAATACCAGTGTTCAAAAACACTGTCTAGAGGAATAAGGACTATGTATATTGTAATTATTGTTATTACTGTATTAATAAATAATTTTCAAAAATATAAAAAAATTTTAGTAAGTCGAAAAGTGCCCTTTTTTCTCGAAATTACCCCTAAAAACTAGCCTCATAATTTACGAGCGACTAAAACCCAAGTTGGGTATTATTATAGCTTTGCATGCCCCTCCGTTCGCTTTGCTCGCAACGGGGGCTCAATCAACAAGAACTAACCAAGTGCTAACCAAAACTAACCCAAAGATAACCCAAACTAACCCAAAATTAAGGAAAAAAGGTAAATTAATAGAAATTTTGCTAGGACGTAGACATGGATTCGTGTCGCTTCGCGCACAGTATTTTGGATTGCAACTTGGGATTTAGCCTTGTCATAAATTTATTGGAATGTTATCGTTCGGCTTTGTCGAAGCGATGTATACCGGAACGCATTATTTTTGAACAATTCGTGTTGATATGAGCCGACCGGTGAGGGAAAAAATTGGAGTAAACATTGCTTGCAGGAGATGTTAATAAATAATATCCATACCTATTTACAAATTCGCATTTGCAGATGCGAATAACTTTAACTAAAATTGGCCTTCACATTTGCAGATGTGAAGGGCCCCCAACAGCCTCCACCTCAGTAGGTGTATTATGTTAGAGTGGTTAGAGGCACACTATATCCCTACATTTGCCGATGAAAAGGATATATTATGTACTGACAAAAATAAAACGGTATAGTGCTATGTATTTACAGATACAAAAACAAATAACCACCAAAAACAAATATCCACCATAGTATTGCAACCCTCTTACATAAAATCATTGCATTGGAGGTAGCGAATTATTACACTCTTGGTTTCTATTCAAAACAGAAATTACGGTATTTGCAGATAATGTAAATATGCTAAAAAATCGTTGCATTTGCAGATGCAGTCGAAAGCATAACCAGGGTTAAGCAGCAAGCAAAATGGTGAATAGTTCGTTGTATTAGCAGATACAATCGATCGTACCCACTGTCTGCAATTGCAGTTGCAGGTAACGAACATATTCATAAACCTATTTTTCTGTTCAAAAACAGAAATTGCAGCATTTGCAGATGCTGTAAATAGGCTAATAGATCGCTGCATTTGCAGATGCAATCGATATCATAAGTAGCAAAACCAAGGAAATTCTTTTGCATTTGCAGATGCATTAGAAGATCCTTTCACGCTAGCTGAGGAAATAACTTATCCGAATCAAGACTTGCCAACATCAGAAGAACCAGATGGTCCTGAACAAAGTAAGATTTGTTAATAGGAAGAAAAAAAACGACGAAATCATACCTGCGAGGCCAGAACTACATACTCAGATAGTTCTTAGATGGAACAATTACTTATTAAAAGGACTAAAAGATAAAAAAACAGTTTGATAGAGAAGTATCCACCAGCTGCCAACTGCAATGTCCTCAGACCATCAAAATTAAATCTCGAAGAGGGTACTAAATCCTACCAAGACAACTACTGTATCAATTACAGAAACAACTATAGTCCGTGGGATTAGTGCCTTATCCCTCCCTTTCAATAATGTAATTAGCCAACCGTCTGAACTAGAATTATACGTTCAAAATTGGCAGAAATTAAAGGTAAACAGTTCAATAATAGAGTGGGTACATGATTATAAAATCCCTTTCAATAGGACACCACTCCGCTTAGCAAAGTAGAAGACTACATAGGACGGCAAAAAATTTAATTTCAAAATACGCATTCTTGGGGAAAACTGATCTTATAGATGCATATTTCATTATCCCTATGCACAGTAGTCAAAAAAGTTGTTAAGATTCGTTTTTTGCAACGTACTATACCAATTTAATTGTGCTTCATTTGGTTTATGTACAGCTCCATATCTTTTCACAAACTGAAACCAGTTGTAAGATATGTAAAATTAAAGGGTACAAAAACTGTACTCTACTTAGTCGATTGGCTAGTTAGTGGTAATTCAAAAGAGAATATAAATAAAATATATAAATAAAATTACACAAATATTACAAGATTTAGGTTTTATATAAATTCCGAAAAAAGCGTAGTTATTCCCGCGCAACAATGCTCATTTTTGGGGTTTATACAAGAGAAAAGGGACCTACTGGCAGAACAGTATCATCTTTTACCCTGAAAAATACTTACTCACATCTCCTTGCAGAGAGAAACAACCATTGTGGAAGAAAATTTGCCTGGCTGTAAGGGAAATTAGGAAGTCTCCTGAGAAATTAAACTTATTATTTTTTATTGCAAACTATAGAACAGTGAGAAAGAAATCGATACGTATTTTTTTATTTCCACTAAAGATGAATATTACAAGAGCTATACCAGTTTTTAGTTTTGTATATATAGACATACTATGCATGATGTGACGTATCAATTCATGTGTATTATGACGTCATAAGCACATCTCAAGGCGTTGTATCTGCCTCATTTTTCTGCTTATAGAAAAAAAAACACGTGTTCACTTATTTTTCATGGGCTATCGAAATCAGCAATAATAAAAAAATAAATAAATAAATAAAAAATTGATGAAACTTCCTCATTGTCAGGAGAGCCTTTCTATAACAAAGCGTACCTAATGAAGCGATAAAAGTGATTATTTCTTCATTGACAGATAGCGCCCTCTAACAATACGGAAATACTTACAATAAATAGGGGAATTTCTGTTTTTCTAAGCGCCAACAAATATATAACAAAACCGTAAACTTATTCTTGAGCTCCTAAACATTCAGTTGTCTTCGGAGTCATCCTACTCTGCCATGACTCACACAAATCTGCACTTTCTCCAATATTGAATATTAAACAAAAGAGGAAGCGGTTATAAAAAGGTTTCTCAATGGAACATTTAACATAAGACCCCCAAAACCAAGATACTCAATTACTAGGGATACCTACCCAGTTCTACAGCGCTTAAAGAGCATGTACCCTCACGAATCCTTAAATCTACAAATCTAACTTTAAAGCTAGAAACACTCTTAATACTAATAACGGCACACAAATCACGGACAACCCGGAAGTAAAAATAGACAATATTTTTAAATATGAATACATAATTGAAATCAGATTCCCGGATAAAATAAAAGCAAGCGGCTTAAACAGGCTTCAACCTAATTTGATATTACCTTATTTTACTAATCAACCTGAACTATGTATAGCCACACTATTAGAGACTAACATAGAACGTACAAAAGGAAAAAGGGTGCTACCAGTTAATAAAAGGTGAATAGTTCGTTGTATTAGCAGATACAATCGATCGTATCCTCCACTGTCTGCAATTGCAGTTGCAGCTAGTGAACATACCTATTTTTTTGTTCAAAAACACAAATTACGGCATTCACAGATACTGTAAATATGCTAATAGATCGTTGCATTTGCAGATCCAATCGATACCACAAAACCAAATAAAATTTAATACTCACACACAAAAAGCCCTATCACCATTAGCAGATGGGTCAAGTTAATACTAAAAGCCAGCAGTATAAACACGGAAATCTTTGGGGCACACAGCACGCGACATAGGACAACTTCATCAGCTCAAAGAATGGGAGTTACATTACAAACCATTAAGAAGACAGCTGGCTAGACAGAAAAATCAAAAGTATTCTCAAAATTCTATAACAAACTTGGCGTGGGTAATCCCACTGGATTTGCATCTTGTTTATTGAACCATAATTTCTAAGGAATCATATAAATATTAAGCTACAATTATAACTTACTTACCAACTTGTTATCATATTACATAAGAATATTGGAATTGTGTGTTATTAAATGTTATGGTTATAAATTTGAATTTTAGTTTATAAAAAGGGCCTTACAAATCTAGAACTACAGAAATATCGCAATTTTCAGTTAGTGTAGATTACATCGCAAATACTTTAAACATCTACAAAGTGTAATGAGGGACGGCGGAGATGCGAAGGATAATTACAAGATCAATCGACTTACCTGTAAGGAAGATCGATCGGAATTATCCGAGCATCTCCGCCGTCCCTCATTACAAACCCACCCAGTCTTTACCTTCTCCCTATCACCCCAAAATGCAATGTAATCAAAAATCTCACGAACCAAAATTGTAATGACGTATCAAGGCGATGAGCTCGAGCGGCTAGCTAGGGTCGGCTGAATCACCATGTTTTTAGATAACTTCTTTAAAAATTGTACCGATTGGGAAAAAGTTGTATACTACAAAGGGACGGCGGAGATGCTCGGATAATTCCGATCGATCTTCCTTACAGGTAAGTCGATTGATCTTGTAATTATATATTAATATATTTTCCTATCTACAAGTGGAGGGTAATTTTTTAGGTCTTCATATCTGCACCTTTCTTTATTTATTTATTTTTTAATTATGATAATCTTTAATATTAATGTTAAAAATGCATTTCTTTAATTAAAAATAATATTATTATATATAAACACTCGTAAATATACAAAATATTTATTTTTTTAGGCTCTGCTTTTAAAAACTATTTGAATTATAACACAAATCACATTTTTGCTTTTTCATTCATCATTGTCAATGTCCCCCCGGCTGCATCTTGGGAAGGACTCTGAATTTTAATTAATTAAAAATTAAAGATATTGCAATACACCATAATACTAAATCAAATCGCTCATTTAGGATAGTATATGCATACTTTTATCGTAATAGATGTAAAATTGCAGTTTTTAACATTCTAATGGCGTTTAAAATGTTCCAATAATTAAATGGAGTAGTACTACTGATTTCGCTATTGAAAAATCCAAAATAATAATCACTACAATAAAAGAATCTCAAAAGAACAAAACAAAGCAAAGATTGAGATTAAGGAAATATTAGGAAAAATTATTTTGGAACATTTTTAACAAGGTTTTAAGTCCTGAAATTTCATTTTAAGTATACAACGCTTATTTAAACAATCTAGGTGAATAACTAATAAGTAAGTGTATTCATTTCTAAATAAGACACCTTTAGTAAGTAAACTTCTAACTCTTGGTTTCTGAGAAGATTCAAGCTTTTTAAGTTTCATAATGTATCCTGATTTTAAAATAATTGGTTAACACTAATTTTATTAATTCGATTCCAAGGCAATATAACGGGTCATCTTCATATATATGGTCCTCAAACCAGTCCAGTAAAGTAATTAAATATATCATTCAGTTTTCAGAAGTGTGTTTATAATGCGCGCACAATCCTAGGACTCGTCAGGCGGTAGGACTCGTGTAGATGATTAAGACGAAAATATCAATTATGCTAGATTAGTTTTATTTTTGATTTGCAGGTATAATAAACTTGTAAAGTGTTATTAGAAGCTAATTGTCATCTACTTGTACTTGAACTAGAAACGCAGGCATTATTTTATTGCTTTGTATGGCCCTCGTGGGACGTCAATGAAATGACATTTAATACTCACCGATGAAACAAAAGTTTTCGAAAATTCCGACTTGTTTTCTTGCAAACTCTGCGATGATGAACCATGATAAAGTATTATTCGGCCGGAATCGGCCGAAAGTAGACGAAAAGTAGCGGAGGCAGCCACGCGGCATTGCCACTTTTATTTATAGAAATTCCCTGCATGCTTGATGACAATATTTCAAATTCTAAAGTAGGTAATTATGTATGTTTTTTTTGTTAACTAACGTAGATTTAAATTAGGTATTTATAGAGTAACAAATGTAACATGGTGCAATAAATTTAAAATAGTACGTGCTATTTACAAACAAAATATACCTACTTGAGAGTCAAATTCACTGATTAATAAGGAAATATGGCAAACATGCTCTTGTACCACAGTTTGTGTTAGAATGTGATCTGATTTTGGGATACATACAAAAGGTAAATAAAATAATCCATCTTTATTATTTTATTTTATCTACTGTTTTCTTTCATTGACCCCTGGTTTGCGGTTTCCGTACTATAACCAACTGTCCTGTGCATGTAGGCCCTTTACCAACCAAAGGGTGCGCCCGAGAAATAACCGTTCGATAATTTATCTGAAGGTTAAAATTTCTAATCGCTTCGACTAGGAGCGCCTTGCACCCGTAACCAACATTTTTGGTTTTTAACACGCCATGAATTCATAAAAACCGGTACTATGGGCCGCAACTTTTATTTGCAGATTATCTCTCTCCTGAGGCCACAAAGCAATATATCGGTTCAGCCAGGGTGTTTAAGGCAACAATATTTTCACCAGAAATCATGTGATTCCGCGTTCCCTGTTGCATTAAAATGGACGAGACAAGTCCAATAACACATGATGCCCGAAACTAGTGAAAATATATTACTTACTACTGCCCTAAAAATCAAATTGGTGGCGTGATTATTTAAAAAAATATATCTACTAAAATATGCTTCATAGAAATAGGCCGAAGGAGTTTTCATAATTTACAGGCCGCTAACGTTGTAATCCCAAACCTCTAAATACATTTTATGAAGTTTTCGTGTCACCACGCGTCAAAATAATAAGTTTGCGTGCTGTCATGCGACCAGAACATTTCAAATTATCGTGAGACCAACGTGGCACTCAACGTGTTAAGAGTCTTTATATCCATCTCTTGATAACTTTCACAATGACGCAGTATGCAGGTGGGGGCGATGGTTATACGAAATCGTTTAGACGTCTGGATCAAGAGCTCCTTGTCGTGTATCCTGAGAATGGGCTAGCGAAGAGCCACAGCTGCCCCTGCAAGCTAACTGAACATCGGATCTAGACTAGGCAAGTCGAAAACCTCCCCCAAGTAACTATATAACATACATGCCTATGACTGAATGGCATCAGGGTTATGATATCTCGAATGTACCTTCAGGAAACCGGGCAGCATTCTGAAAGAATTTTTGCCCTTCCACAGCAATGCAGTACTCTACTATGGTTGACTCCTTTTCCCAGCTACTCGTGCGATCTATAAGACAGACCTAGAGAAAACAAAAACAACTTCACCCATCAGGGAGGGTCAAGACCCTGAACCTACAATAGAAGCTGAGGATGGACAGACCAACCCCAACCCGACAACCACAACAGGAGAGGCTGGAAATAAGCTAAGCAATCCTGATACCAGTAGCCTTTCTTCTGGAGCGGAAAAAACCTATTAAGTTTTACCACCACAGAGAAAGATATGAGCGAGAACGAAGAGGAGCTGGCCGTTTTTGAGAATCTTATTCTCAGGAGAAGGAGGCTATCCACGTCAATGAAAAAACGTCTAAAATGATTCCCTCAGTAGGGCTTAGATTAGCCCACAGCCTTGAAAAAGGCTCTTGAAGGAAAAAAGGGGACAAGGAAGACCTGAACCTGGGAAGTGGACATCAACAATTGCCCACTATTCGGGAGCAGGATGACCGCCCCTTTACCAGCACCAGCAGATCGAATGGTGGAAAACGTTGACATGCCAAGACCACACACATGCGTGGCGGAAGTGGTACTGCAGAATATGAACCGCAGTCTAGACACCCGGGAGTGGGCAATTCTACGACGAAAAGAGTCAGGTCCAGAACAAACCTAGACATTCGCCATTGACGACGAGTCAATGGAGACTCTGAAGGGGATGGACTTCATTGGTTTTCAGCAGGTGCAATTCCGTCCTAAGCCATGAGGGGATGGAGGGACACAGAACAGGAGGCTGGAACTTCCACCAAAGCCTCTCAGGGGGATGCTGAAAGTAGGGTTGATTCTGCCCTAATCGGAGCCTCCAAACCTGGGACTAGATTGGTGGAAGCAACAGCCTCAACATCGGGTGACAGAGAGGGAGCCAAATCCCTCTCCTAAAATGTCGCACCTCGACCAGGCCCCCTGAAGGGGAAAGGAAAATCCTCTCCTGGTAAGGCAACCAAAAGGTCAAAAGACTAAGGAGGTTGGGCCCTCTTGGACAAGCAGACTAGGAAGAAAGATGGAAAATAAGACCATGTTTTTGCAGGCCAATCTGCAACATGCCAGGTCTGCCTCATACATCCTTGGCAAAACTTTCAATGAAAGGCGGGTAGATATCGCCCTTCTCCAGGAGCCCCTCTGGCAAACACAGGCCAAATACGAGGCCTAGGTAAAAAAATCAATGGTAAAATTTATCTCTTTGCTGACGACACAAGCATAACTTGGAGTGATTCTAATGCTTTCTCCCTACACTCTAATATCTCCAGCGATCTCGTCACAATCAAAACTTGGTCTGACTCAAATTGGCTGTGTTTCAACGTTGATAAAACGGTAGCCTTATCTTATAAAACAACCTTACAACAACCTTTGCTACTTCACAACAGCAATATTAAATACGTTGAATCGGCTAAATTCCTAGGTTTGAGTATTAGTGCCAACCTTAAGTGGTCCGCACATATTGATTCTTTAACAAAAAAGCTTTCTTCTGCCTGCTTCGCAATTCGATCGGTTTCGAAGGAACAAAATCTGTCTACTGCCAGGCTCACTTACTTCTCTTTGTTTGAATCTCATCTTCGCTACGGCCTTCCCTTTTGGGGCTGCTGTAACACCAAGCAATTTCGTACCATTTTCAAACTTCAAAAGAGAGCAATTCGTTATTTATTTCGTCTTAATGGCAGAGCTCATTGCGAATACTCCTTTAAAAATATAAAATTCTTACGCTTCCTGCTTTGTTTATTTTAGAAACAACTTGTTTAATACGCAAATATCGAACCATATTTCCCGAAAGGCCACAACATGAGTACTCAACAAGAAATTCGAGTCAGGACATCTACCTTCCTTTTCCCTCCTCTGAATTAACAAAAAATTCTATTCTTTATAATTCCAAGAAGTTATACAATACACTCCCGCTGCATCTTAAATTCATCCCTACATTTGCTAAATTTCGTGAAAAAACGAAAGCTTACCTACTAGAAAGACCTTATTATTCTATAAATGAGTTTTGCGTGAATTAGATTTTATTTTTTCCTTCATTAATTTTCTTGGGCTTCATGTGCGGCGGTGAAATTTTTTTATATTATATATATTTTTTATAACAGGTATAGGATTATCTTTTTGACGAATTAGTGATTTTTCGGATATACAGGAATTACACAAAATTAAATACCAAGCTATCAATTTTAGTCATGTTTTGTTTACTTTTACTCGGTATTTTCAACTCTGCAGCATATGCATATTGCCTGAGTCAAGTTCACCGACATGACCTTCCTTATTTTTTCAAACAGCACGCTTCGTTATAATATATGTTTAATATTTTGATAACACGGGGTTTCTTTACCCTATGTTTTGTGTACTTCCTGTGGATCTAGTTCAACTGCTTATGATGTTCTGTAATATAGTTTTTTTTGTCAAATCGTGACCAATTTCAATTTGAAAATTGCTTGTTCTATTTTTATCGTATATATTATTGTATATATTAAGTTTTGTTTTGTTTTGTATTTGCCCTACTATGGTTAGTTTATTTATTTTAGTTAGCTTTGTCCATAAAATTTATTTGAATTTTTCTGTGGCAATAAACCATACTTGACTTTGACTTTGAACATCAGGTAAGATAATTTGCTCTGGAAACTGACTCAAAGCATGTATCTTAATTAAAAGCAACATGAAGTTTTTCAAACTTTCAGATAATTGCTCGCGGGACATGGCGAGAGCGCTTGTCAAAATACCTACGGGACTGGGCACAGCGGATATAATCGTTTACTCTGCCTACTTTCTGGGGACGCTGAAGCAAGCCAACCTCCTCCAATTGAAGTGCGGAACTTGATCGCATATAGTCGAAGGAAGAACACCCATCTAATAGTTGGATGTGATGCTAATGCGCACCATAGAGTGTGGGTCAGCACGAACATAAACCAGAGAGGTGAGTCATTATACAATTATTTAGTAGGGGAGGAGCTGGTTGTTAATAACAAGGGCTCTGATCATCCTTTGTAACTGCCAATAGGCAGGAGCTATTAGATTTAACGATCAGTGATAATCTCTTATCCATAAGAATCTCAACCTGGAGAGTGCCATCAGAGCCCTCGTGCTCTGATCATAGACATATTTTCTTCAGTCTGAAAACAGGTCAAAGACGCATAAGTGCACTGATTACGCTGGTTTTAATCTTACCCTTCAGGAGCAGATGCGTACCTCTATTAAAAATATATCAAATCGTGCGGAGATTGAGCCGGCCTCCGTGCAACTGAGGTCAGCCATAAATACGACTTATCACGAAAACTGTCCACTCGAGACTAACCGGGATAATAGTGGAAGAACTTCCTTGACAAACAAATGAAGGAGGTTCGCAAACTCTTTAATCGAGCCAAAGAGACCGGCATATGAGATCAATGCGAACTACAACAAAGCCATCAGAGAGGCAAAAAATAGTTCATGGAAAACCTTTTGCCAGAGTATAACAGATGCATCTGGCAGTGCTAGGATCCATAGAATTATCTCCAGAAAACCTTTTCAGGAGTTAGGATCGCTAAAACGACCTGACGATCCTTTACAGAGTCTGGTATAGAAACGCTTCTGGCTAAGACTCATTTCCCAGGATGTCAGATGTTGAGGTGTTTTTGGGACTAATCAAATCGGCCAATCAATCGGATGACTGGACTGTCCCTAGCACATCATTATAGAAATTAACGATTTAAAGTACTATTCTATTGTTTCAGCCTTTTAAATTACCTGGTCAGGGCGGGATTTTTCCAGCACTGCTGCAAAACGGTCTGGAAGTATTAACACTGTTCTTAGATAAACTTTTTAGAGCCAGCCTAGCGAGTAACTAAAACCTAGCAGCTGGATTAAAATCAGAGTGGTGTACATCCCGCAGATGGGACGTAGGGAATCAACACCTAACTCATGGAAACCAATAAGTCTGTTTTCCTTTCTGTTGAAATGCATGGAAAAGATCCTGGATGGGTACATTAGAACGGGTGCACTAAATGCTCACCAATAGGCGTATTAGACCGGCAAATCTACAGAACTAGCTAGCACTAAACAAACCTGTCGGGAACATAGCACAAGCGTTAAACGACAAGAGTATCGCGGTGGGTGTATTCTTAGACATTGAAGAAACAGGGATACCCCTGGGGATGTGGTTTTTGCAGTATTTATAACTACAGCCGATGAACCATGTGTAGTTATTCAATGTTGGAGGATTGAATCTCATAATTTTGAATTTGTAACAAAATATTCCAAGTGAGCCTCTTTCAAAGTTCCAACATGACCGTGGTGTAAATCTTATAACAGGCATTTGCTTGCCAGCATCCAGGAGGAGGAGCCTATATTGGATATGTAGGAAGTCGGCTATTACCTATCTAGTAGCAAGAATTAGTTGATTTTCTTTTTTATTTGTTACTAAACATGGTTCTTGGTTGTATTCGCGGTTCCACCTGACAAATCTGAAGGTATCTTTGGTGTGTTAAGATAAAATTCGAATTGCCTAATTTGTTGCAAAATTAATTCGTTTATTTACAATATCAATTGTTTTACTACTATAATTCAAATCAAATTACTATAAACTATAAATGCACTTTCCTTTTTAATAATCACTTTAATTTACTAAAAATATAAACTGAAAGATAACTCAGGGTGTATAGGTTCGGAGCATTCTATTTAGATTTCCTTCTAACAAAAATAGGGGTTTAAATTTAAGATTCTATTGAATTTCCTTGCCCTTTAATCACCTTGTGGTTCCTCCGAGATTCCTGAAGATTGTTACTGAAAGCTGCTGCAGTGTCTAGGATCTGTCCTGTGACGTCACTGAAAGCTGTCCTGGTAAGACGAGTGCGTGTGGACTCAGTAGCATGAAAAAAAAAATGCTGAAAAATGCCAAAAACACGCTGAAGAAAAGTTATGATACTTAATTAAATATGCCTCCGCCAATTTGCACAGAATTGTTTCTGTCGACAATAACTATGTTTTCAATAATTAGACAGTTAACAGATTTCAAATAATAAATAAAATAAATAGCTATCTAAAGTGAGAAATATTATGATTAGCTGTATTTCAATAAGAAAGACAATTACAAGAATCAGGTAAGAACAAAAGTGAAATCAGTAAGTTTAAACAGGTAATCAGAATTCAATTATTGCCTGAAAGCTACTTTCTAACTCAAAAAACAGTTTAATTCAAAAATAAAGGTAATCTGTCATTAATTATTATTACATTAAATAGAAATAGAGAAACAAAACAAACAAACAACTATGATCTTGTACCCACCACGGTCGAGAAGGGCTTGAGAAGGTGCTCTTTAAATAACGACGTGACGACAAAATGCTTATATAGGCCGAACAATAACTAACTAAGCTTAACTCTGATTCCCCATATAACTCATAACACCCGATAACGATACCAGAAAAAATTAGACTGAGTCTCCCACACTATAGACAGTTTTGGTTATTAATTTCTAAAAATGCTACCTCTTACTAGAACCTAAATGTGAACCCTATAGGCCAATTTGATCGATTCTTTAGTTGGGTTGCTAACCTAAATCCGAAATACAATAACCCCTGCTTTTGGTAGGATCAAGTCCTTTTTTTTCCTCTTATCAAAGAGCCTTAAGCACCAAAAAAAACCACTATCCCACATACCCTACAGGCAAAAACATACCCACGGTAAAAGACAACGTGGTATGTGAAACGATAGTAGGTAGATATCAAAGATCCAATAGCTTAGCAGCTTTATTCTGTCTACAGACTTTTCGATATAGGAAACTTGGAATAAAAATCAGATAATGCAAGAAATAAAGAAAATTACAAGCCTACCTTCTCAACCTCTCGATTTGGTCGTCGGCACAAGATAGCTCTAAAATTCCTCTCCTACCTTTCCATCAGAATCACATCTAAAAAAAAATTGCACCGACGCGCAGTGGTCACAAATATTTTACCTTTTTCCACCGTACAAAGCGACCGATCTATAAGCATAAAATATGAGCTGCATATTTGAAATTATTTAACCATTTGAAATAATATATTCTACTACTGTATTTATGTAGATTTCACTCATAATATTAGTTTTCATTTTATATTAACTAGATAATTATCGACTGATATATTTAAAAGACAAAAATTAGTTTTAAATGAACTTGATGGGCAACATAAAAATTTAGTATTTATTAATATTTTCGTACTATTTAATGCGGAATTTTCTACACTGTTGCTACTAGGTCGGTTCAGCCAGTAATTCAAAATAGGTTGAAGGTTAAAAGTTATTATTTCAAGCCAAAAACAAATACAAGTAAACTCGGAACGACCTGATGTTACGGAATTGTTAAAAATACCGTAACAGGTGTTGTGAATTAAATGTAAATTAATAGATTGATCCCCGGCCACTAGAATTATAAAAATGTTATCAATGGATCTATATCATCAATTTTGGTGATTGCCGTTGAAGCCGTCACTGTAGTTACGGGAAGTTTATAAACGATGACGATTTTAATGTCGTCCAAGTCGATAACTACTGAGTGGATTTCATATTCAGTGCTTGTTGAAATGCGCCGGGTGTTCTCTGTTTCGGAGCTTATTATTATATATTGACCGCAATCGATCTTCTCTATTTCACATCTTTGGCATGCGTCTCTCGGAAAATAGCGTCATCAGTATCCTTATCAAGCAGTAGTTTTGATAAATATTGGCTCTTGGCTCTTAGATCAGCTTAGTTTTTCTACATTTAATTGGCAAATCCAGACTGTAATGTTGGTAAGTATCTAACTGCAACTTTTTACGTTAAGTCAGCTACAAGACAGGTTTGATAGTTATTCCAAATTAAATGAATGAGACTTCAAACTGTTTGTTACACTATTACTAAATTTAAAGAAAATATAGCATTTTAATTATACACTATACACACAGGAACTTTCCAACATCTGCTTGTTTTAAGGAAGATATTTCAGCGAATTGATTTACGTGTTTAAGAAAAACGGCAAAGTTGTACTAATTTTTAATACCATAAGGAAAAGAGGAGAATAAATATCATTCATAATTTATAAGTGTGAAGTTATCGCGGGCCTACAACTTCAAGGCCGGCCGGAAAAAAATAGTTTGAAGCGAATGCCATAAAAAAATTCACGGATCTCACACCTTACGCAAGCATCCTATGTATTGAAAATGCCTGACACAATTTTTAAATTTAAAAAACTTATGATTTACATCAGTCACAATATAACAAATTAATTACTATTAATTTATGTTTGCCGATTTTGCGGGGTTGAGATCATGTCACCTGAAGTGACACCCAATTATAATGTTACATAAAAAAGTGTATACTATTTTTAAAGTCAGTTTAAATTAAAACAGAAAATAAATAAGCGATTGATTGATAAAGCCAAAAGCTCGTATATAACTACGCTACTGAGTGCCTGTCGTCAAAATATGTTGAATTATAGCGGCATCCAGACTTTAACCAATAATTAGAATGTGGGTACTCCCGCCTAGTAAGGCTTAATTGCTTTAGTCAACGTGGACTCGATTACGGGTGCGAAGGGTATAGTTATATGAACTGAAAGTAGTTAGAATGAGACAAATATAATCAAATTTGCAATAGCCAATTAAAGGCGAGCCTCAGCCAATAAGCGAATAATGTAAAAATATATACGGGAGTGATTTTGAATATATAATTTATTCTAATTATTCTAGTTTGTCAATCATTTGCAATGAGATTGATGACATTGGAATCATTTTCTCCTTTATATGGTTTGACCCTAGAATAGAAGACATTTCATAAAACATTTTTAATACGTTAAACGACATTAGACCATACACCATACAGTAAAAATAAACAGCCATATTTTGCGGCTTGTTTTAAATAAATATCTACTTATTGTTGATTCGCTATTTTTGATTGTTTTTTTGTGTGTTGCGTCTTATCGAGTAATCAAATAGGTAATAAAAATATTGCATTTTAATCTTTACGGTATGTATTTCGTTAATAGATAAATATTATATTTAAACCTAGTAAACAAGAATTTTAAAACATTAATAAATATCGAAACTGTAAAATTTTAAATTTTTGACACGCTATGTCAGTAATTATTTTGGTTTTATTTTCCCTAATCTAATTCTAAGATTCCATTCAAATCGGTTCATGAATAGCAAAACTGTCAAATTTGACATTTTTGACAGATACTATCACAA